>VDFB02049217.1:110247309-110402778 GCA_007258455.2 Sequoia sempervirens | reverse complement strand
TCCCTCCCACCCTACATAGCTAAGTCCCTCTCACTCTAGTCCCTTCTCTCCCGCTCTCTCTCTATAAACACTCACTTTATCCCTTTATCCCTCTCACTTCCCCTCACACCCTCAAGTCTCTCCCTTTGGTACCCTACCTACATAACTCTCTTTCTCTCCATTGAGCTCTCTCCCCCCACCCCCCTCTCTCTCTCATTTCTCTCTCTCCCACCCCTCCTCTCTCTCTCTCTCTCACTCCCCTTATCCCTCCCACCCTACCTATCTAAGTCCCTCTCACTCCAACCCCTTTTCTCCCACTCCCTCTCTCTTAAACTCTCACTTCCACCCCCTGCTCTCTCTCTCTCTCTCTCTCTCCCTCTTCCTCTACCACCCTACCTAGACAACTCTAGATCTCTCTCTCTTAAAATTCTCCCTCCCTCTAAAGACATACATAAATACATACATACAATTTCCTACATACATACAAGCATACATGTACATGCACGTATATACAATCTTACATACAAGTAGCAATACATACAATATACATGCATTGATACATATAGGCATACATACAAACATACATACATACATACATACATACATGACATACAAGCATACATGTGCATACAAACATACAAATATATAAACATACATTCAATATGCATTTAACATAAAGCAAGACATAATGCGCACATGTTATACCATGCTCGTGTTATGTCTTTGCTAGACATGCTCCCCACAAACAAAAACCATGTCAAAAATGACATATAATGTGAGTGCATTATAACACGCTCACGTTATATCTTTCTTTGGGAATTCCCAACAATTGGGATTGGTATTTTCCTTGGGATACCAACCCAAAGACTTGGAGGGAATTCCCAACAACCAAAGACATGTTTTTGAAATTTTTACAATATTTCACATAATTTGGTTTGTGCTCACCATCAAGATTGCACGTGGTTCAATATCCAACAAATTGAATATCTAGGTAATGGTAGGTTATCTCTTAGCTATCCAACGATGTAATTTTTTTCGCTTTCTAACAATGTTAAGTTGTTCATCCCTAATTTATTTTGTTCATATGTCTCTTTTTTGGAAAAAAGCAGTGTTTGGTGTTTTTTTCATTATAAATTAATCGTTCATCAAAATTTTAAATAAATTACATTTTTAGAAACTAGACTCCATTCTAATTTTTATTTTTATTTTTAAAATCAATTAGTTTCCAAAATTTGCAGGGGTAGCATGGAAAAAATTTTGTTTTCCAAGAAGTGTCCACTTTGAAAATTAGTTAAAAAGAAAATATTCATTAAAAAATTACCAGAAAAATTGTGCATCAACTACATACGGTTACCTAACTTCTGACCGTAATGATTTTTAAAATACTAAAAAAAGGTTCACCGTACAAGGGTCATACAAGAGTTGTTATGTTATGTTTTTCTAACGAAAACAACACCAATTTGTGTACGTCCCTCATTTGAACCCCTTAATCTAAACCATTTTCAAAATAAATTAGTAGTTTAGAAATTAGACTCAGAGCACTTGAATCCTTCTTTTTATTTCATCTCAAAATTTTGAGTACTAAGTATCCTCAATTTTACATGCAAGGTCAGTATTTCCTGATTTCAAAAAAAAGGTGGCCACTTAAGCCCCCTTTTTGGGAACCATCTTGGTGCACTTACCCATTTGTTACCTTGAAATTTGTGAGGATCTATGAAATTTTTGGGATCCATTTCATGTAACTTGTAAGGATAAATATGGTCAAAATTTTTAGAGAAGATTATTATTTAATATGGAAGTGCTGGTATAGTTATGAGATCATATTTTTGGTTGCATCTACTCAAATGGTTGATTTTTGGTTTCAAAATTCATATTAGTAAGTTAGTTACCAATCATGGCCACATATATTATTTTTCTTAACCAAGTTTTTGGATATTTTCTATGTATGGTAGGTGAGAATATTGATAAAGGTAGTTACATGTCTCTAGTAGAAACTTTGAAGTATGGGTCTATCGACGAAGTGATTGACCAAGTGGAAACTTTGAAGTATGGGTATATTTATGGAGTGATTGATCAAGATTCTATTCTATTTGGTAACCCTCCATCAAAGTTTGTAATACATCTTCAAGTGTTATTTTAGTGGACTAATAATTTGAGTCATCAATTGGAGATTGGTGGCACCAAAGGATAGAGGAATTTCCATCATCACAAGTTAGCTTCTTGCTTTGAGATGATTCTTTGTATCAGAAGCATTTTTGGATTTATTTTCTTTTCTTTGTTATTGCTAATAGATTTGAAAATGTATGTATTGCGAAGTTTTCTTTTTGGAGACAAGTAAAAAGTTTTGTGAAGAGCTTAGTATGGATTTTTGTTGCCCAAATAGTTCATGAGACTATGACCAAGGATTATACCCTTATGAGGGTCAAGGAGACAAATTTTTGAGGGTCATTGTCTAGTAATTACAGTTAGGGACCAAGGGTTATACCTTTATGATGGTCGAGGAGATAGCCTATCGAGGGTGGTGTCCAATAACTATGATCTATGGTTTGGGAGTTCATTGAGGAATAAATCAAAATTTTAGCTCAAAAATTTTAGAGGATTTTCACCTTATTCAGTATTTTTTTCTTTAGAAGAAAATTTTTCTCAAGAATGTATACATATTTCAAATTCATTCAACAATTTTTGTCATGTAAGCCTTAAGGGAGGGTCCTTTGGCAAAGAAAATAAGATATTTTTGAGGATAAATTTGTAAGAACGATGTAATAAGGGGGGGGAATTTTATCTTGATATTAAATGTATAATTGGCAATATAGTTGCAGTAGGTGTATGTAGTTAAGTTGTTTCAACTACTTCCACCTTCCTTTACTCTTTCAACCACTTCCACCTTCCTTTATATAAATGTATCTCATATTCATTAATTAGATATTAGGAATTTTACCAACAAATCAATACTTTTTCTCTAAATTTGGTCTTACAAAAAGTAGTGTTATGTTCTATAACATTATATGATGTGTGACTTACACTAATTTATCTAAAGGCTTGGGGATCAGTGACATTTAAAATTACTTAGGGTTATCCCACAAGTGGGAGAAAATAGTTTGTTTATACCCTTAAGTTACTACTTGTTCCATAGTTATGGATGAAAGAAGTTTGTATTTGTGGATCATCATAGGGGTGGTAGGTATCATGGGATAAGTTTATCTAGGAGCTAGGTCATAAGTTGGAGGAGAAGTGAAAGAGTGGAATACCAAAAGGGGGGACACTAGCAATCATTTTACTATAGGCATTAGTAGTGGTAGTGGAAGGAGTAATGGTGAATGAGGGATCTCTAATAGATATGTGGATATAGGAATATGTGCACTAGTCAATATAGAAGAAGGAATCTTATCATTTGAATCACCTAAAAATTTTTAAATCCAAATTGATCACATAAAATTCTACCACATGTATGAAATATATCTATTACTTGTGAAAGGTTCATCACATTATCCAAAATAGGCGACTCATTTAATATTTTATAATTTACATGAGCATCATGATCATACTCTTCATTGTTCTTATTATGAGCATTGATATAAAAAAAAACATTGGTTTGGGTCATGTTGGGGTTTAGAAAGCATTACTTTTAGTTGGCACAAACATAATATTGAAAAATAAAATTAGCATTCTTAGTTTCATATTGAAAAATTAGAGATCTAAATGATATATTTGAGAAGATAATGAAACTTTATTGTAATAGCCAATTGTGGGTGAGGTACTAAAAAATATATCATACTAAAAAATACAAACCCTTATAGAAAATGATATATTAATCAAGTTCAATGGTGTTAAAAGGAAGGCCAGATTTGTAAATAAGAGTTAATTTAATCTAAAAAACCTAAGTATAATATCATAATACATTGTGACACCATCACAAGAATGTTGGGATGGATAAGATTATAGAGGTAAACCTTGTAGCCATGGATCCATACTTATGCTCTAAATTTGTTCTTATAATAAGTAGTGCTATGTTGTATAACTTTGCTTGATGTGTGACCTTCTACACTACTTTATCTAAATAGTTGGGGATGAGTGACATTTTAAAATATTTTAAAGAGTTGTTTTTAACACCCATGGAGCCATTGCCTAGAAAAAAATTAATTGATATTAAAGCTAGAAAGTGAGTGTCTAAGTATGTAGATTTCTTACTCTTTTTATTCTACCAATTTTAAATGTCACTACTAGAATTACCTAAATACTCTAGAATAATATAATTTGAATGATTGAATGAATACATTGAAGGTCCTTAATAATAGCAAATAGAACCAAATTATGTTAAACATTTGTTAGTTTGTCAAAGGTGGAAGGATGAAGGGGCATAATTGGTCAATTTTATGTTTTAAATTTTAAATTGGAAGAGGTTAGTTCATAATTGTGGGGCTGTCCCAATAATCCTAGACTTGTATCAAAATTGATTAATGATCAAAATACAAGTAAAAAATGATTAAATGAAAATAAGAACATATATAAATATGATAAACATATATATAGAAATTAAAAAATTAAATTACATACTAAGACATTACCTTCAAATAAATTTGACCCTTACAGCTAGCAATATCTCAAACGCATTTTTCTCTTAATTTTATAATGACTTATTGTTACTTCATACTCCAACAAAAGTAGCCTTGAAATATGGCAGAAAGTAATAGTAGAAAGTTGTAATGCAAAAAATGCTTGGAAATGCAATTTAGAATGTACAACTAGATTGATTCACCCAGGGTGGCAAATGAGTCCAGGGATGAATTTTTTTGTGATTTTCTAGAAAATGTAAACTAATTTGTATGCTTTTCTATTGTGAAATGAAGATGCAGATGTAGAATTTGAGTTTTTGTATTGTTTTGAAGTGCAAAAATAAAATCTATATGAGATATTCACTAATGCAAGTTTGTAAACCCTATGATGCAAAAATAATGCAAAGGCTAATGCTATGAGTCCTAGGATGTAAATTAAATTTAAATCAAAAAGATGATGTTCAATATGTAGGTTCACCAAAATGTACCATCAATTTTTGTGTGCTACGTACTCTCTTGCTCTCAGGTATTTTCACCTAAAAGGAGAGAGATAGGCCAAAAAATGTAGTGGTTCACTCAAATTAATGTATATATGATGGAATTATGTCTAAATGCAATGATCTAAATGCAAAAAATTGATAAAATTGATTGATTATTTATGAAAAACCTAAGAAATATGAAGTGTTTGAAAACATAGTGTGATATGCAGAAATGAACTAGAAACATGCACAAATGAAAACAAAACTTAATGAAACTAAACAGAGTGCTCTTGGAGATGAAATGATAATTCTAGAAGATTGTAGAATGCTAAAAAAAATTATGTTGATGACTAGTGCGACTCATTCATCACTGATGGTGAATCAGTCTTGCTTTTGGTAAACTTTGTTAAAACTAGTTTCTAAGTGTCGGGAACTAAATTTTGATGAAATCACCCTTTCCAGCCTACCAGTGGGGCTCATTTGCCACTGATGGTGAATCATTCCTCTTCCAAAATTTGTAAAATTTTGAATTCAACTCTGTGGGTCCAGATCTACACTTGTCTTCTTGTCAAGTTGACAGAACCAAATCTGTAGAAAACGGGTTGAATATTGTCTCCAAGCTTGAATTAGGGTTTAGTTGAATTGAATAGTTTTTATGACTTTTTGGCCACTTTTCAATACCTATTTTTTTGACAAATCTACCTACAATACCTACAAAACACACATGCAAAGAGGGGGAAAATGGTTAAGGGTTAGAGTATAGGGATTTTCCTTGGTCAAATCCCACTTTGGTAATCAAAACCTTGATAAAGAAATGAAATTAAAACAAGGAATGATGAAAAAATAACATGCAAGTGTCCAAGCTCACTAAACCCTTGTTGTTGAAGTTTGAAGATACGTCAATGGATGCTCAAAGATGCTTGATTCAATGATGTTATGTTGCTCAAATGCTTGAATGCTTGAATGAATTAGGATGAATGGATAGAAAAATGGATAGAAAAACACTTATTTATACACACTTATGCCCTAATTACCTAAAAATACAACATCATAGGCCAACCTAACATCTTAATAAATAAAAACCTAAAAGAAATTAGTGTAGACATGTAAAATTGGCATAATGCATTTGACTAGGTCATATTCATCCAATCATCAAATAAATCAAGTTTATTTGATCAATCTCCTAAATTCATCAATTTAAATTAAATAAATCAACTTTATTTAATTTGATCCTAACATCCCCCTTTTAATTAAATAAACCAAAACTTTATTTAATTAATCTCAAATTCATATTTTGTCCCTTTTTTATTTAAATAAATCTAAATATTTAAGTCAAATGGGTCAAAATTATCTAACATCATCTAAATTAATCTAATCCTAATCACCCATCACATCCTTTAGCTTTTCCCACTTACACAAATAAATCAATTTATTGATTTATTAGATTCATCATTTTCTTTCAACATGGCATAAAAGGAGAATATTCTTCCAAATTTGAATTTCCCCCCAAGTTGACATGTACATCCAAAAAAGAATTTAAGAGTTCTTACATGTCTCTTACATGTCTCTTGCAAAGGTCAAACTTAGAATTTAACTCTCAAATTCAAATTTCTAGTCTCCCCCTCTTTGGCACATTGACCAAAATGAGCTCATTCCTCAACCTCCCACATATTGACAAGTGGCTCCTTCCTATTGGTTGGGTTTTAGTCCCACATCCTCCATGTTTTGCATTCTTTTATCCTTCTAAGCTATAAATAGAGAGCTCCTCTATTATATTACTCCTCCACAAGTTTCTCATCTTGACTCCACAACTCATCTTATCACCATCTTGCATATAATTGATCATCCAAGTTAGCATTTCATATAAACTTCATCATGGATCTTAGCAACTTGGATTGGGAAAGGGCTTCTTTCCATAGAAGCACCAATCCACTATGAGATAGAGTTTGCATCATATTTTTATATTCTTTTACTTTAGTTATCTTGTCATTTTTTTGCATTTTTTAACCATGATGTATTATTTAATATGGATGTTGAAGGTTTGTTTTGTTTAACAACACTAACCATGCTTTTGTATGTTATATTTTTAACCATTTCCAATTTTTATGTCCACAAAATGGCGACAAGAGTGCTCAAAGATCAATCACCACATCTAGAAGATCAGTCATCACATCTCCAAGATCAATCATGACAAGAATCATCTCAATGAACACAAATCTCACCAAGTAACAAAAAAAATACACACACCACTTGGGGGACCCATTGAATTGATCATGCAACAGTTGGTGCAAGAAAATATCATTAAGCTCCCCATCTATGGGAACTATCAAGAACCCCTAGTTAAACCACCAGGGTATAACAAGAGCACCATTGTGATTTTCAAAAAACAAAGGGACACACATCATCAAATTGTATTCGACTCAAAAATTTCATCCAAGACCTCATCAATCAAAAGATAATCACTATTGGGGACAATGATCAAGATCTATTCATTAATGAGCACCTTGAAGATGTTTCCACCTCATCCAACAATCAAATTAACATACCTCAAGAGTCACTTTTCAATCATGATCAAAATCCACCAACAATAACCAACAATGATCCAAATCAATAAATTTCAACATCATTTGACCTTATGGTTGAAGACATTGACAATCTCTTTCCCACAACTATTGAGAACAAGGATCAAAACCTATCCATCAATGATCACATTGAAGGCATTTCCACCTCATTCAATGATCAACTCACCATACATCAAGAGCCACTTTTTAGTGATCTATTTCAAGGAGTGTTAGAATTATTTGATCCCATTGACGTAATCTACAATCCATCGACCAATGAACTTATTGAAAATGTCTCTACATCATATTATGAGTTAGAGGACATATCTCAAGAATTTATTCTAAAGAAAGATCAAAATCTTCCACTAAGGTCTAGCAATGGTCCTTTCCAAGACATGTTGACCCCCTTTGACCTCATGGTTATAGATACTAAAGGAATCCTCAACTCGACACTTGATCCAAGTCCATTCAAAGATCAAGAGGATATTGAGCCACTTCCCATTCCTAATGAAGACATATAGGAACCCTTGGTAAACAATCCATCCTTTAAAACTCACCCATGTCAAGAAACTGATCCAAAGCATGTCAAAAGAGATTATGAAATCATTCAGGATCAAGAATTTGTGTCTCCAAGATACTATAATGATCTAATGGACAATCTCCTTTCTATAGAAGATGTTGCAAGTGATGATCACATCCACATAGTACATACTCCTCCATCTACGCATGAGATGATTTCTATGGATGGATACATAGATGATCTTCATTCAAAATAGGATTCCTTTACTCCTGACATTATTACACAAAAAGAGCAGGTTTTTGATTCCTACGGTGAATCTGATTTGTCCACATTAGGATCAAAGATATCCCAAATTCAGACTGAGGACATCATGTATGAAGTTATCCAACATTATCCACTCATGGAAACATGCCATATAGAATAGGATATTCTAGAGTTAGTAGAGCATCCAATTGAAATAACATCATCTACAGTGGTCATTTATCAGAGAATGCATTCTAAACAAGAGCTTTTAGAACAAGTAGAATCAAAGAATTAAGGCAATATTTCCACAATACTAGGGGCAACTTTGTCTCAAGAAAACCTCAACATAGGGGGCATGAAGAGTCCTTATGATGAAACTAATGACAATACTACAACCAACCACGACATGTATCTTCATCCACCCATCACCCCATCCACAAATTGGGACCAACATCAAAAGAAATATTGAAATCAAAGAAAAAAGAATGTTATCAAAGAAAAAGAAGCAAAGCATGAAGGACAAATCAAATACACCTAGTTACCAGAAAATACAAAGAAATATTATCCCTATCAAACTCCATTAGTCAAAGAAACTATGGGGAAAAATAAAAAAGGGAAAAGTATCCATCAAAGATGTCCACAAAATCAAAATAAGGCTTTTCAAGTGACGTATAAATTATATCAAGTAGTTGGTCCTAATTCCATGCACACTTTCATATCCACCCATCATTGCTCATCTTCCCAAGTTTGGAGAGTCAAAGGTTCCAAACTGTCAACTAATCCATCTCTTATCCCTAAAAACACTCCCTCCCTGCCTCCATGCATGATATCCAATTCTCAAATTGACCATGTATTGGAAATTACCCTTCATCATAAGGATTGTAAAGGCACTCTATCATGATGTGTGCATAGAGACAGTGTTAACCCTGGTATCAATAAAGTAGATCAAGAATCCCAAAAGTTGCATTCAAGTGTGTGTATCTTAGAAAAGAAACTTCTTCAAGCACGCTATAAATGGCACATCATGATAGAAGCATCTACATTAGCAACACCTTGTGGTTCAACATGAGCTTTAAAAATATTTCATAGAAAAATACAAAAAAATCAAAAAATATGAAAATCCAAAAATATTAGAAAAAGGATTGAAAACAGTAAATAAAAAAATCATCCTCTAGTGAAAACCACTATGGTGGAACTTTGGGCAGGTACCATGATGAAAACCTGACAAACATGTGTCATGTGTAGAATCAAGCATCTACATGCACCAGTTCAGGTGGAAGCATCTCATCCCATCCATAATAAATCCAATATTCCATCCTTATCCGTAATAAATCCATTCATCCATAAACCATTTATCAAATCCATTTTCATCCATCTGCATCCATCATCCAAGTTATCTTGATCTTGATGAAAGTTGTGTGCACACTTTACACTTGCTTATGGTAAACATCTTGACATGGGTCGTTTTCATTAATCATATCCTATCCAACGTTATCTAGCATATGCAACATTATCAGAATGAGCATCCTTTATATGCACACCTTATATTATCACAAGATAATTCTAGGTATCCTTTGCATTCTTGACATATCCATCCATCCATACACCTATCTGAGCATCCATCCATGAAATTCCATACATTGCTAGACACTGGGGGCAGATATTTACATCTTGCTTTAGGAATAAAACTTGACATATATCCTCCAACTTATATGGTGATCTTAACATTGGAAAATGTGAAATCAAATTGGTCAAACCACTTGTGAGAAAGAATCCAAATCACTAGCCCATGCCATATTTTGACGATAACATGTTCTTTATCAAGCTTTATCTTTCATCGAACATCAATCCAAGTAATCACTATCAGTTAAATCTAAGTTGCACTTCAAATGTCACATCAAATCATCCAAACATCTTTTGTTCCAAACTAAGCTTCAAAAATCTTGATCAATCGAATCCAATCAATCCATAATCTTGGGATATCCTTCTTGATCATTGTGTTTCTTAACACTATCCTTGCATTGTTGTGCATCCTCAACAATGTTATCATAATCAATCTTGATCAATCAATCCTTGCATTGTTGTGCATCCTCAACAATGTTATCATCATCAATCCTGATCAATCAAATCCTTGCATTGTTGTGTATCCTCAACAATGCTATCATCATCATCAATCCATCGATTTGATTAGTCAACCTTAGCTTGGTCTTCAACAAAATCCCAAACAGATCACTAATATTGTCACACACATCCATATCCAAATTATCAAAATCATGCAAAAAATCCAAAAAACATTTAAAAGAATCAAAAAATACAAAAACATTAGAAAAACTAAAAAATCCAAAAACACTCAAAAAATAAGAAATATATCAAAAACATTGGAATCCGAACTACATCATCTCTGAGCTTAAACGTAGGCAAGGCTAATCTTTGTTCAACCCCCGAGACATCAAAATCCAAAAACATTCAAAAAACCAAGAAAATCCAAAAACATTGAAAACAACACAAAATCCAAAAACATTCATAAAATATCATAAAACCCCAAAACATTCAAAAAATCAAAAAATCAAAACATTTGTAAAATCTTGAAAATACCAAAAATAGCCTCAAAACATTCCAAAAACATCAAAAAAATCCAAATATTTGAAAAAATCCATCAGTCTCATTTCACTTTCACCCACGATAATCAATCATCTGTAATAAATTGATCGTCACCTTCATCCTTTGGCAACACAGATAGAAACAATCACAACAATCAGCAAAAGAAAACTTCAAACACCAAAATCAAAATTGAAGCAACAAACCGTTAAATGCAAAATCAAACTCTTGATCATTTTCAAACATGTCAGTCAACCTTATATAAATAGCCTATCAATCAACTTATCAAACCATCATCATCCTATACAATGGATGTCCTAGGATATATCATTCTGACAATGGGCATCATTTTGGATATCACCTTGGATTTTTATCCTATCAAAACACATCCCTTTTGTTGAAGGTATGAAGAACATTGGCTTGTTTGCGTACTCGATCTTTTCTTTTGATTTATCTTATTGTGCTCATTCCAATTACCTATCGATGATGTCTAATTAAAGCGATTTAGAGAGAAAGGAATGGGGCAATGATCATTATCCTTTTATATGTTGTTCTTGGTGGATGTTCTTGTAATATAACTTGGAAAATACTTGCTTTGTTAGGTACGTCCTAGAAAGGTTTCCATATGCCAAGTGTGGACAAGAATACTCCTATTTTCTTGTCGAGTCAAAGTCCATCGCACTAGGTACAACGCCATCCTGGTTCTTTATACCTTGATGCATAGTATCTACATGTGTAATCGAACATAAGGTAAGTAGCCCTTTTAAAATCCCAATCCTTGATAAGCAAAACATCATCTATCTATCACAATCATCTCTAATAACTTGTCTCATGAGACCATGGACTTGTTGGATCCTCTTTTCATCATCTCATTTCTTCTTTCTTCCTTCTGCGCTAACATAACATCACCAATGCACCCATCTTGCATCCATCTTGCATCCACAAATCATTAGCATACATAAATCTCATAATCATAGCATATCACATCATCCATCTCACATGCATTATATCATCATTTAAGTTGTTTAGGATAATATAGATTGGTTATTCTAAGCATCTTGAAACCATCTCACTTGCATCATCATCATCCATATGTCTATCTTGAACCTCTTTATCGCGAGATCGACCCTCAAATCGAATCTTTTTGCTCGATCTCTCGAGGAGAAAATGTACTAGTGTACTTATTTCTACTAGGACATCTAAAAAAATCAATTTTTTTTGAATTTTGATCATGGTAAGTTTATTCTTTGAACCAACGCAACAAGTACATTGCTTCAAAGAGGGGAAAAATGTAAACATGCAAAATTGGCATAATGCATTTGATTAGGTCATATTCATCCATTCATCAAATAAATCAAGTTTGTTTGATCAATCTCCTAAAGTCATCAATTTAAATTAAATAAATCAACTTTATTTAATTTGATCCTAACATCCCCCTTTTAATTAAATAAACCAAAACTTTATTTAATTAATCTCAAATTCATATTCCATCCCTTTTTTATTTAAATAAATCAAAATATTTAAGTCAAATGGGTCAAAAGTATCTAACATCATCTAAATTAATCTAATCCTAATCACCCATCACATCCTCTAGCTTTTCCCACTTACACAAATAAATCAATTTATTGAATTATTAAATTCATCATTTTCTTTGAACATGGCATAAAAGGAGAATATTCTTCCAAATTTGAATCCCCCCAAAGTTGACATGTACATCCAACAAAGCATTTAAGAGGTCTTACGTGTCTCTTGCAATGATCAAACTTAGCATTTAACTCTTAAACTCAAATTTCAAATCTCCCCCTCTTTGGCACATTGACCAAAATGAGCTCATTCCTCAACCTCTCACATATTAACAAGTGGTTCCTTCCTATTGGTTGGTTTTTACTCACACATCCTCCATGTTTGGCATTCTTTTTATCCTTATTAGCTATAAATAGAGAGCTCCTCTATTGTCTTACTCCTCCACAAGTTTCTCATCTTGACTCCACAACTCATCTTATCACCATCTTGCATCTAATTGATCATCCAAGTTAGCATTTCATATAATCTTCATCATGGAGCTTAGCAAGGATTGGGAAAGGGCTTCTTTCCACAGAAGCACCAATCCACTATGAGATAGAGTTTGTATCATATTTTTATATGCTTTTATTTTAGTTATCTTGTCATTTTTTTGCATTTTTAAACTATGATGTATTATTTCATATGGATGTTGAAGGTTTGTTTTGTTTAACAACACTAACCATGCTTTTGTATGTTATATTTTTAACCATTTGCAGATTTTGATGTCCACAATTATAATTTATTTTGAATTTTGTGCCAAGAGGGACTCATTCGCCACCCATGGAAAATGGGTCCCACTTAAGGCTTGCAAGTGGGTGTTGGGAATTAAGTTGCTTTTAATGTCCCTTTTCAGGTTTGTATTCAAAAACACACTTCAATAAGGCTTATAAGTGCATAAAGGGGCCAAATAAAGCATAATAAAGGTGTCATTAGTGGTGAAAAGCCTAGAAAAGCATGAAAGTTTGTTACAAGACTTTACAACACTTTGAAATAGGACTTGATAAGGAATAAAAAGGGAATATTTAGATGAATTATAATAAGAAGAGTCTATAAAAGTGTAGAAATGTGTTATAACACTTCACAATACCTTAGCAACACATCATAATTTGAATATTCAAGACCTAATGTGAATGCATAAGTTACATTGCAACATTAAATCTAAGAAAAATAAGCCAAGCATCACAAGAAAAACACCTAAAAGACCATGAAAATGTCAAAGATCCATTGAAAATCATGGGAGCTCAATGAATGTGTGAATATATATATGCAAACATAGGAATAAAGTATGTTTATAATTTCAAAACACAAGTCTTAACATCCCATATTGAGCATAAAAAAGGAAAGACAAAGAGAAATGTTCAAAAGTGGAAAAAAAAAGTCAAAGAGTGGACTTGTTGGTGCATCCTTTTTCTGGAATAGGGGCAGATATCTTCAATATATCTAAAAGCAATAGTTAACACATTACTTGGAAATCAAGTTTTGTTGCTTTCACAATGGTTGTTTTAAGCCACTCCTTAGAATTGTAATTTTCTATTATGATCAAGGTAGTAAAGATGTAAGGTTTACAAACAAGGCCTTTAATAACAACAATAGGATTTGTTGTAGAGTCTGAGCTATGCTGCAACATGTAGAGGTCTTTTGCTGGGAATTGTAGTAAACTAGTGGAAGTTTCATCACAAGCAATACACCAAAGGTTGGTTGAATGGTCTTGCAACTTTAATTGTAGAAGATAGCAATAGTTGCATTCCTTTATTTCCATCTAACAGGGATCACAAAGCTAGACATTAGCACAGGGGTGTGTGCATTTTACTTTTTATTGTTTCCCATTAACTAGTAAGGGGCAAGAAGGATAACAAAAAGACTCAATTTTTGCAATTTTAATGGTTTCTTTAAAAATGGCTTCAATAGTTTCTACCAAGCCAAGGAAGTTGTTCAAGATGAATGCAATAATTAATCTATCATTTGAAGGATGAATCCTACAAGGTCTAGAAGAATATGAAACCATATGTTCTACTTTGATTGGGCATGTGGATCTAAGAGTGTTTGTCTCATGAATTGAAGGGTTAATGTCGAGGAATATTTCTATTGAGGTGTTGATAAATTTTTCCATTAAAGTAGCCTACACAACCACCCTGCATAACAACTATGACTATATCACCAAAAAGATACATCTGCTCCAAGAAATCACCTTTTTCTTGCGAACTTGGACCCCAAAAATTAACATCAATGAAATAAGAAGATATATCATATAGTTTATTAGTTCTCTAAATTGTTTCAAATCCATTTTTCCTACGAACAGTTGATATGTAGCCCACATGGACTACAATTTCAATAATATCAACCAAAATATTATCACTATAATTGGTTATCTCACTAACTGGGACAAAGGCTGAGGTTTTTTTGGCACATAGATATCATCTTCACACCGTTTTAGTGTTAAATTTTCATCCAAGATGATTTCCATATTACTTTTTAATCTCATTAATTTTTTATTTACTTCCTTCACCAAACCTCTTGATATTAAATAATTTTCACCTATCTCAACTCTACCATAATGCAGTTCAACAATATCATCAAAACAAGTAACACAAATTTTTGTCCCCTCCATATCTATAATGTAAAAATTGAAAAGTTGGCCTTCACCTCTTTCTTTATGGAAATGGTACATGTCTCTAATATGTGTAACATGCCCTTTGACTATCCAAACATTTTGATAAATTTTCAAAGCTTTAATAGGGATGACATTTGGAGGACTATTTTGTTGTTGAGGGGAGAACTACACACAAAATTTAGGGGTTTTATTAGAAGGAGAAGGTGACTTTTCTCCCAACATTTTCTCTTCTTGGTGCTTGAAGAGATACCTAGGGTTCCCAATGACTTGACAATCTAACATAATGAAAACTAGGTTGAATATGATCAAGGCCCTAAAAAATAAAGGAAATAATATATTGCACACATTATATTAGACACATACAAAGGAGAAGGGGAATTTTAAAAAATACAAAAGAAAGAATGCAGCCGACCTTGAATCCTACACATTTCTACAGACGTAGTCTCACAAAGATGAGGGACCCTATTTTCAAGGAACCTAAAAACAACAAGTCATTGCATTTGGAAGGAAGAGTTCCTATTTGCATATGGTGTCCATCAGACAAGACAACCTTGTATCGTTCAACCTACCCTTCATCACCACCAAATTTTTTGAAATAAAAGAGCTAAAGGACCAAAGAGGGAATGTTATCTCCACCATTGAAGGAATGAATTGCAAATCAAGTCAAAGTTGGTTGTTTCTTTGTAGCCTACAAAGAAAAGTTCGATCGAGGAAAATGTACTTCATCACACTACAGGGATAAAAGGAGTAAGGAAAACATAGGCTACAAAGAGATGTTTTTATGTGTTGGAAAATATCAATGTGTATCTACTTCCACATCTATATGCTTTACTAGGGTTAGCCATGTGTGTATACACCTAAAGACCAAGAAAACTAGAAACATAAATAGGAAAGGGTATGTGGTATGCGTTTCTATATTTAAGAATCATAAAATTAAAGAAAATGAAAGGAAATGTTTAGGTTGAATACAAATGAGGAAGGAAACAATAACAAAAAATTTATAATAGGTATAAGGAAAAGGAAATATAAACTTACGAAATCAGAATCTGAAGGTTGGTGGTTGGCACCCTTAGAACTAGACTCCACAATGGGACCTATGGGAGATTTCACCAAATCAATCTTGGGGAGCTCTAGAGACCCGTCCACAAAGCCCGATCCACAAACATAGTTATGGGAACTTTTATAGGGAGGAAATGTCACCATTTTAGTTGACTGATTGGGAGCTCTATTTCACAATAAAAATAAAATATTAATGTATTGCAACATCCAATAACAATTGGTAGATAACTTAGAAATATTGATAATCTACCAACCATTTTACTAATTTGATTAAATGAAAATTGGTATAACCATTCCACTTTTAATACTCTCCAAACAACAAGAGATACAACAACAAGAATAAAAATGATAATTGCAAATGTATATATCCCTATATGTATCTGTTTATCTTTGAGTTTTCTTATATATGTATGCACATAGTTTTTACTATACTTCTATATATACCTATAAGAAGATATTTGTATATGTTGCTAGTTGGTCCCTTCATCCTTTCTTATCCAAACAATAGTATATACAACAATAATTATTATTATTATTAAGTACATATATGCATTGAATTTCCCATCTATCTACACATTTAAAAAAGCAAACATATAACCAAATATATATATCCATATGTACACATGTATATATGTATTTATATATACACTGCTATATCTAAATTGATCTGTAAACTATTTTTATTCCTGACTATGTAGCCTGTGTCATAGAAAAATGGCCCCTTGTCATTTTCATGGCCTTTTAGGTCTTGTTCCATGGTGTTGGAACTATGTTGCTTTGATTTTATGTTGTAGCATGACTTGAACATGCTTATTTAGGTACTAAAACTCAAAGAACGGAATCTTGTGAAGGTGTTGTGAAGTGTTGTAAGATATTTCTACATTCTTCTAGACTCTATTAATTACAATTCGCCTAAAAAAACATTTTTATTCATCAACAAGTCTAATTTTGAAGTGTTCTGAAGTCTTGTAACAAGCTTTCACTCTTTTCTAGGCACATCTTCACTATTTATCCCCTTTTTCATGCTTTATTTGACCCCTTTATGTTCTCATATGCTTAATTAAGTGTATTTTTTATTATTATCCCAACAAAAAAAATTAAATACAACATATTTCCCAACACTTGATTTTAGGTCCTAGGTGGGACCCACTTTCCATGGATGGTGAATGAGTCCCCCTTGACTCCAAATTCAAAATCACTTGATGTAGGCTTGTGATGAGGTATGAAAGGGTAACTAAGGCACAAGTGTCTATAAATAAGTGATTTTCACCTCATTTTACATCTCCTCATTCATTCAAGCATTCAAGCATTCAAGCACTATTCAAGTACTTTGAAGCAGCCATTCACATTACTTCATATTTACATCATCAAGGGTTTGGTATGTTAATAGCAATTTCATGTTGTTAGTTTATCATTCCTTTGAATTTCATTATTTTATTAAAGGTTTGATTACCAGAAGTAGGGTTTGACCAAGGAAAACCCCTATTCACTAACCTTAAACCATTTTTCCCTATTTGCATGTTTGCTTCCAAACCTAGGTATGTAGATTTGACAAGCCTTTTGGTGTTGAATATTAGTTTACAATTCAACTAGGTGCTTCAAGTCAACTTAATTCTATTTCAAGCTTGGAGAAGGTTTTCTGTCCATTTTCTACATAATTGACTTTGGCAACCTAACAAGCAGTGATTTTTAGATCTGGTGTTGCAGAGTTGTCTCTTGATTCTTCAAAAAATTGGGAGAGAACTGATTTTCCACCTATGGTGAATGAATCCCACCTTAGGACTGAAAAATCTAAATTTTGTCAAATTTCAAATCCGAACAGACAAAAACTTGCTTCTGACAGTTTTTCACTAGGAGGAGGACTAATTCACCACCCTAGGCGAATGAGTCACACTATGAAAAATCAGTAATTTCCACCAGCATTTAGAACACTCCAGATTCATCACACTTTATCCAGGTGCACTCAGATTCACCCTTTTTCTTTCTGTTTTGCATAATTTATTCATTTACTTAGATGTCTGCATATCACAGTGTGTTTAAAAAAATAGCTTTAATTTCACTTTTTCTTTTGTTTTCATTCATTTAGATAATTCAATTTCATTTAGTTAACTTCATTTAGGTTAGACAACATAACACATAACATAATTTGAATGAACTAGTTAGCATTTTTGGCCTAATTCTCTTTGTTTAGGTGAAAAACCCTAGAAGAGTTAGAGAAGTCCTAAGAGCCAAAAATATGCGGTTCATAGCCATTGACATGCCAAGCAAGGGCCAACATAAAAATGGGCATAATGAAAAGGTGCACAGTGGAAAGAAGGAACAATAAGTAGAGGGTGAAGTTTTTACAAGTCATCAACATGTTTTAAACATTGTATCCTATTAAAATATATATGCAAGAAGGGGCTCTTGGCCACCTTGGAACACAAAAGTAGAATGTAACAGTTGGCCCAGTCATGAATAGAATTTCTTGGCACTGAAAATTAATTATCATCAACGATCGGTGGGGAGCTTTCAGAGGTTGTTTACATATGACGACATGAAGTTTTCTAATTATGTGGGCTAGTGGAAACACAAAAGTAGAATGGTAAGTGCTCGCTCACGTGAGGGTTACTGCATGTTGGTGTTTTTATATGATGGTGTAAGAGGAAGTAAATGCAATATTCAATGTTGCAACATGGGAAAGTATACTTTGAAATGTTCAAGAAAATATATTGATTAAGTTTCATTGTCAAAAGAGCCATTGTGGTGTTATGAACATGGTACACATATTGCACCATTAAATGCTCTATTATTAACAACATCTCAATGCTATATCATTGAATGCTATGGTTTTATTGTAGAAATTTTCTCACAAGCTAAAGAATACTTATATATGTTATTTTTAACTCTTTTAAAATCAAAGTCTACATAAATACGAATAAAGATAGCATACACATCTATTTAGATATACATGTGTATATATAAATTTTTGTTGCATTGTTAAATGAGCCATAGTGGTCTTGGTTTGTATATATATATATATATATATATATATATCTGCCTATATGTATATTTTTAAATATGAAATGGGGAATTCAATATATATATATATATGCATATATGTATCTATCTATGTTTCATGGAATTCAATATATTTTCCCTTTTTTTCTATAATATTTAGTAGCAAATAAGTGTTATTCTAACACCTCTTATACAATTTCTCTATTTGTCTTCAATATTTACTACCAAAGAACATAGCTTGAATCTTGTATCAATATGTTTCATGATATTCTTTTTACTCATGTGTTTGAAGCTCCCCACAACAAACTACCTGGGGTTGTTTATGACAATGGTGGAGCTTGCTAATTATGTGGGTTGGTGGTGGTGGGGTTGGTTGCCTCAATACACAAAAGTAGAATGGTAAGTGTTTTCCCACGTGAGGGTTAATGCATCTCGGTGTTGTTGTATGATGGCACAAGAGAAAGTAAATGCAATATTCAATGTTGTAGTGTGAAAAAGTATAAAAACATACATGGGAAAAGGTTGGAAAATAACATTGGATAGCATTAATTTTCACATATAGTTCATATTCCATACCATTTCCTTCCAATGGATTTTAAATTAAATTTATCAAAATCATACCAAACAATAAGTTGTACAAAATGCATATAGCACCAAAGATGCACAGAGATAACAAGGAACAATAACCAAAGGCTGAGAAACATACACAGACCAAAAAAAATTGAAAGCAGTCCAAAGGTACAAGTCAATGTTATGTTTGTAGTTTATACCAATCTACAAAATTTTAGAATTTTGAAAATTAAAAATAATTCTTGTCATAAGGACAATAGAATAAGAAACTCCTAAAGTGTCATTCCAAGCAAAAAAAAACATGAGGACTCAATCCTTAATTAAACGCATAAAAACATTTAGTTGGCTTAAGATATAAAGAATACAAGAGCTAAACTATGGTAATGAACAAATTGTTACAGGGAGCTTCAAACATGTGAGAAAACAAAGAATATCATGAAACATATTGATACAAGACAAGCAATATATGTAACAATTGGCTTCTCAATTCAAAATTCAAGCTACCTTATTTGGCACTAACTATTATAGAAAAATAGGGAAGTTGTAAAAGATCTATTAGAAAGACAGTTAGTAATCACAAGAAAATGATAGATGATTGGAAACCCAAATTAAATAGAACTTTCAAACATGGAGAATAGAAGAGGTGAACTACAATAATGAGCAGTCTATTATGGAGAAGTGGGAAAAACAATATCATGAAACATATTGATACAAGATAAGCAATCTATGTAACAGTTGGCTTGTCAATTCAAAATTTGAGCTACATTATTTGGTACTAAATATTATAGAAAAATAGAGAAATTGTAAAAGAGTTGTTCGAAAAACACTTAAGAATGATAGGTAAATGATAGATGATCGAAAACCCACATTAGATAGAACTTTAAGAGAGGTAGAAAAATATACACAGACCAAAAAAATTGAAAGCAGCCCAAAGGTACAGATCAACGTTATGTTTATAGTTTATAGCAGTCTTCAAAATTTAAGAATTTACAAGAGCTAAACTATGACAATGAACAGTTTGTTACAAGGAGCTTCAAATAGATAAGGGAAAAATAATATCATGGAACATATTGATACAAGAGAAACAATCTATGTAACAATTAGCTTGTCAGTTCTAAATTTGAGCTACATTATTTAGCACTAAATATTATAGACAAATAGGGAAATTGTAAAAGAACTATTAGAAAAACACTTAAGAACCACAAGAAAATGATAGATGGTCGAGAACCCACAATAAATAGAAAACTACAATAATGAACTGTTTGTTATGGGATATTGAGAAAAATGAACAATTTGTTATAGGGAGCTTCAAACAAATGATGGGAAACGAATATCATGAAACATATTAATACAAGACAAGAAATCTATGTAACAGTTGGCTTGTCAATTCTAAATTTGAGCTACATTATTTGGCACTAAATATTATAGAAAAATAGGGAAATTCTAAAAGAACTATTAGGAAAACACTTAAGAACCACAAGAAAATGACAAATGATTGAAAACCAACATTAAATGGAACTTTTAAATATGTAGAAATATTCAACTTGAGAGATAGAAAAGAGGTTTAAATTAGGACAAGATCATAGGATGGACTATCAAGAGGATGTATTCTCACTTGCAATAAACCCAAGACATAGAAATGACTAAATAGAGGATTGATCTAGACCATTTGTCATTATGATAGGATAATGGTTGCTAAATTTTAGATTTTAGGTCAAATTATATGTGAAATTAAGATAAATTAAGCATTAAGAATTTGCATTTACAACAAGAAAAATAAAACATCAAATAATGCCACTATACAAATGATAAAAGAATATACCTTATTGACATTAAAAAGATTGTAATAGCAGACCTTACTGAAAAATTAAATCTTCAATATTGTATGTTGATCCTCAAATGAAGATCAAAGATCTTGTAATGAAAAATCCCATAGAAGATAAACCTTTTATAGATTAGCTATCATATATTTCACCATATATTTGAAGGTACATCATACATTTTAATGATAATGAATAGTTTCTTATGGGATACTGAAAAAAATATATCATGAAACATATTGAAACAAGCAATCTATGTAATAGTTGGCTTGTCAATTGAAGATATGATCTACATTATTTGGTACTAAATATTATAGACAACTAGGAAAATTATAAAAGAGCTATTAGGAAAACACTTAAAAATCACAAGAAAATGATAGATGATCAAAAACCCACATTAAATAGAACTTTAAAATATGGAGAATAGAAGAGGTAAACTCTGATAATTGTCAGTGTATACATTAATGCTTGCTTACACATAGGTTGACCTAAGCCTACTTAGGCATTTATTGTTGTATGACTCATTGGCATAGACTAGATATTTTCTAGATATTTTCCTGATATTTTGTCTAGCTCTTGGATATTTATCCTTTATAAGGTGACCCTTGACTGTCTAATAATATGAGATTGGGTCTATGCATTCTATCTCTAATTGTGCTTGTCAAATATCTTTGTTTCATGGTTCTTTCATGGTATCAGAGTAGGAGGAGGTAATTTCAAGCCAATAAGATGAATGTATTTGTTGTATTCGACTAATATTGTTGTTGTTTGACAGTGCACAACACACCACATAGCCACACAACCCTCAATTTTTTGCCAACATTTAGTTGCAGGCTTTGAACTTCTCTACCAACTGCATCCTCCATTATTTTCAAGGGATCTATGCATAACTCCATCCTATGTGTGATTACTATCATGAGCGACACTTCTACAAAGAGCCCACGTAAAGTTTGCAGGAACATAGGTATTTTGGAGCCGCAACTTGCAAGATTTTTCAAGCCATCGTATGCACTCCTTGTAGTATGTCAATAATTTGTTACTTGTTATCTACCTTAGATTTGTTTGTAGCAATTTGGGGGTTAGTGATTTGCTAGCATGATTTGGGGGTTCTGCGTTGGGGATTGTAGGAGGTTGGCATTTGATTTGTGTGGAGAAAGACCAATTATCAATTGGGCAGTTGGGAATACCTTCAGGAAAAACCCATAGGCATGACATTTGTTTTGCTCTATGGATCTCTACCTTCGATGGAGCGATGTCATAAATGCCAACGAAATGAGGGCTAAATGAGTAGTGTGATAGTAGATCACAAAGTCCAAAAGGACTCTATCTCCACTTTTTGTGATTAGAACTACACATAGTTTCTTCATCTAAGGACTATTCCCTTCACCAACTCATGCATTCTTGTTTGCACTCCCATGCAGCCTACTCAAGTTCACAACTCCCTTCACACCCGGTCAAGGATCTCACCACCTACATGCAGATTTTATACTTGGAATTTAAGATCTGTTGTGCATAGGTGGAGGAGGCATGAATTTATTTGCTTGAAGGAGTTGTATCCCCTATGACCAAGTCAAAAGGTCTAATTCCCACTTTTTCTATTTCTTTTATTTGTAAAGAAATCAAAATTTTGTACTAGCCACTTGTGGTTATTTAACTTTCATGGCTTAGTTAAAATATCCACATTAAAATAGTGGTTTTGATCAACCACAAGAGTTTGTAATTTAAGGGGGTGACTTTTTACATTTTTTCTTAGTTAAAAATTTGTTAAAGAGAAGTCAATTTTCTCCTTTTACAATGAATTTGGAAAAAAAGGGGTCATATTGGTGTTTTATTTTCTATTTTCCTCTCTCTAACTTCTTAAAATATTTATTTATCCAAACTTTGTAAATGCTAATTTTATTGGTGTAAATTTGCAATATAGTGAAATTATATTTTCAAACTCTATTCAATGATGGTGATTTCACACTAAATAAAAAGTGCATTTTTTCACCATCATTCTTTTATTAGATGCACTAAAATAAAGTGCCAAACAGAGGGGAAATAAAAAATATTAAAAGAGGGGGGTCATCTAATCTAGGGGGGTTCTTAATCTGTTGATTTTCTATTGTCTAAAGGAATTAACCTATTTGTAATCATGTGATATGAAACCCACTCTTCTATAATTAACCTAACAATGAGAAACTATAAGTCTTGGTGTAAAGGAATCCTAAAACATCTTAGGTTCCATAATCTCATGCCATATTTGTATGGACAAGTATCCCTAAACCAAGTAAACAAACTCAGAAGGATAAATGGTTTAATATTCATGATCATATTCATGGATTAATTAGTTTACATATTCTAAATGAATCTTTGTATGTCATCATGGATATTGAATGCCCACATGCATTATGGATCAAAATTTGGGAAATATATGGAGACTCTAATGTTTCTCCCTCCCGCATGATCCTACTATGATCACAACTCACATCCTGCATCATGATTCACATATAGAGCATCCAGTTGACATAGAGGAAATCATCATTCCTCCACCTCCTCCTGTTGCTTCATCAGATTTCAGAGTCATTTCTTTGAGAGCTTCCAACACTTCTTTGCAATAGGATATTTTTCTTCCTAGCATTGCTAATTGGGATGCATATCTACCTGACATTTCATGTATTTTCGTAGAGTCCC
The DNA here is from genome assembly GCA_007258455.2 of Sequoia sempervirens. Classification (NCBI taxonomy): domain Eukaryota; kingdom Viridiplantae; phylum Streptophyta; class Pinopsida; order Cupressales; family Cupressaceae; genus Sequoia; species Sequoia sempervirens. The sequence continues at coordinate 110,378,549 of VDFB02049217.1, read as the reverse complement.
ACATTGCTAACATGGAAGCACACAGTGAGGAAATTAGTCTTCTTTCTTATGAAAACTTCAATGAAGTTGCATCAGCCTTGTCTTCTTCAGATATGATTTCTCTTCCCATGTCACATGTTAGCATTGGCTTGGAGATTCCTGAGAAACATTCAAAGACATCATGGGAACCATCATCATCATTATTGGATGAGCTTCAACTCTATTCAAGATCATACATACATCTTCTCACATGGGAAGACATCCTACATCTTCAATTGGTTTCATTTCCTCCCAAGGGAAGGAACATTGTGAAGTGTTCTTGGAACTACATTTTTATCCTCTATCAACTATCCAAATTTAATGTAGTAGGACATGTATTATGGGGGACCTTCTATCATTTTCTCTCTTATGGAGGAAATCATATATTGTACTTAGTGAAAGAATTAGTACTTCTTCATGTGTATAATTTTCTTTCATCTTTTCTCTCTTTTTGAGGGTAGTTTTATCCCACAAGGTTTTCTACTTTTCTCCATTTCATGAGAGATTACTTTGTACATGGGTACCTAACATGGCTAGTAGCCAGGACACATTTTATCCATGCCCATATAAGTTATGTTTAAGGGGGGGTGTTAGTATATACATTAATGCTTGCTTACACATAGGTTGACCTAAGCCTACTTAAGCATTTATTGTTGTATGACTCATTGACATAGACTAGATATTTTCTATATATTTTCCTAATATTTTTTCCAGCTCTTGGATATTTCTCCTTTATAAGGAGACCCTTGAATGTCTAATAACATGATGTTGAGTATATGCATTCTATCTCTAATTGTGCTTGTCAAATATCTTTGTCTCCTGGTTCTTTCACTAATGAATAGTTTTCTTTGTGGAATTGAAAAAAAGAATATCATAAAAAATATTGATAAAACACAAGCAATCTATGTAATAGTTGGCTTGTCAATCCAAAATTCAAGCTACATTATTTGGCACTAAATATTATAGAAAAAATAGATAAAATGTAAAAGAACTATTAGAAAAAACACTTAAGAATCACAGGAAAATGACAGATGATCAAAAACCCCAAATTTTTAATTTTTTTTAAAAAATGAAAATAATCCTTCTTACAAGAACAATAGGATAATTTGTTACACTAGGCTTCAAACAGATGAGGGAAAAATAATATCATGAAACATATTGATACAAGACAAGTAATCTATGTAATAGTTGGCTTGTCAATTCTAAATTTGAGCTACATTATCTAGCACTCAATATTATAGACAAATAGGGAAATTGTAAAAGAACTATCAAAAAAACATACACTCATATATGTATACATATATACATATATACACATATATATACATATATATATTAGATATATATGTGTATATGTGTATATAAATATATATACATATATATACATTCAATGTGAACTATATGTGAAAATCAATGCTTCTAAATATAGAAAGATACATATATGCATATATATATATATATTGAAGAAAAATAGAGTAATTGTATAAGAGGTATTAGAATAACACTTATTTGCTACTAAATATTATAGACAAAAAGAGAAATTGGAAAAGAGCTATTAGAAAAATAGTTAAGAATCACAACAAAATGACAGATGTTCAAAAACCCACATTAAACAAAACTTTAAAATATCGAGAATAGAAGAGGCAAACCACAATAATGAACAGTTTGTTATGGGGAATTGAAAAAAAGAATATCATGAAACATATTGATACAAGACATAACATGTTTCATCCAGACAAAATAACCATAGAAACTAATAGTTTGTTATAAGGAGCTTCAAACTGGTGAGAAAAAAATAATATCATGAAACATATTGGTACAAAACAAGCAGTATATGTGATAGTTGTAAGAGGTGTTAGAATAACACTTAGAATTACACGTAAATGATAGATGAATAGAAACCTAGATTAAGTAGAACTCATAAAGCCAATGGGTACCAATAATCTATGCAAAATGGGTATAATGCCATAGACTTAATTAAAAATTTGAGCTACATTACTTGGCACTAAATATTATAGGAAAATACAAAAATTGTAAAAGAGCTATCGAAATAACACTTAACAGCCACTAAACTAATTTTATCTTGAATATCTTTATGCTTTCATACTAACCCTCTGCATATATATATGCAATCACTCCTATGTTAATCTAAAATTACTCCTATGTTAATGGGTATAACGCCAAAGATGAACAAAGATAACCACAAACAATAAATGAAGGGTGAAAAAATTACTAAACCTAACCATTTTTTTTATGAAAGAAAGAAAATTTTAACTCCAATTGCTCCATCCATACAAAACCGTAATGTCTTTGAAGTCTCCAAAATGGGTATAATGCAAAAGATACAAACACATAACAAGAAAAAATAAGCAAAGAGTGAAAGACATGAACAATATATTAATCATTTAGGAAAAATACCCATGTAACATGACTTATAGATTCCAGAGCACAACAGTTTAAAAAATCTCCAATTTGGTTTAAAATGGAGTTGAAGGCAATGATTTTTACAATAGTTTGCTATCAAACCAACACCACAATGGCTCTTTTGACAATGAAACTTTTCTTGCACATTTCATAGTATACTTTCCCACATTGCTTTCTGAGGGGACAGTATGTGGGGGAGGCATTTCAATTTCTGGGCAAGCGGGAGATGAAGAATTGGATGAAGAAGATGATGGCGGTGGGTGGACTCACGGTTTTGGGGTCTACCCTATTTGTGGTGGACTGGTATCAAGGCTTGTTGGTGGTTGGCGGGAGGATTTGGCTATCTGCGGATGCCCTTCTTTCTTCCTGGGGTTGGTTGTGCGTCCGTGGGGGGCCTGGTCTTTGGTTGAGGTTAGATTTGTGCCTGGTGACAGTATTCTTACGGAGGGTCGTGTTCCTTCTTCCGAGGGGTGGCCTCTTTCTCCCCTTTGGTGGGTGGACCTTCCTCCTTTGCTTGTGAAGGCAGTTTCAAGATGGGTCAGCTTTTTTTCTTATCTTGGGCCCCTGCCTTCTTATGGTTTTCTTTTTTTGCCTGGGTGTTTGGAGGCTTCTTGTTTTTCTATTGGACTGCATCTTTTAGGGCTTATGTTGCCTTTGTTTTCTTCTCAGTTTGTTTCATAGATTTCTGGTAGTTTCTCAGCCCCTTCTTGGCCCTTGTTCTCATCTGGTTTCCTTTTACTGCTTGGGGGTTTCGTTGCTTGTGTCTTTTCTGTTGGGATATCTGGTGGCTATTTCAACCCTAGCTAGGAGAGCTCTTTGTTTCTTTATGAGGGTTGCTTTGTTTGCTTCAGCTTCAGCTCTGTCCCTTTGGTAGGAAAATGTTGGTTTCTTTGTTTCTTGTCTCTCCTTGTTCTCTGAAGCATTCTTTGTTTTATTGGGAGAGGTGCTTCTGCCATGGAGTCCTTCGATGCCTCTTTAGGGTGCTTTCCTTTTTAGGATGGGGTCTGTGTGTTTATGTTTATTTCTTCTAACCTCTAGGTTTTGTTGTAGTGGGGGTTTTTCTGTCCCTCGCCTTCTTTGTTCCATGGATTTTCTTTTCAAGCCGCTTTCGGTGCATCCTTGGGTTATTCTGGTCTTTCCTATGGAGGTGGTCCTATCTTCTATTGAGGGGGAGATGGATGTGGCTAGAAGTGACTATTCTCCTATTGAGGTGGATTGGGATGCGGCTTGTTGTGCTTGGAAAAGCTGTTGGGGGGCTATTGAAGCCCTGTTTTATGGTGGTTTGGGTTTTGATGGGAACCTACATGCTGTGCTCTTTTCTTTATCTTCTATGGAGGTGGAGATATTGATTTGGAAGCAGATCTTTGAGACTTTCAACCCCACGATTATTGACAGTTGCAGCTACGAGAAGTTGGGTTTTCTTTTCTATAGAGGTGGAAAGAACAAACGACTTTTGAAGGATATTGTTGGAGCTTTGTGCTTTTGTGTTTACCTTTCCTATAAATTTGGAAGGGGTGCTTTGCTGGACTCTGCTACTTCTGTTGGTGGAGCTTTGATCATTATTTTTTCTATGAAAAGTTGTATTGGGTTTAAGGTCCCTGTCAAAACCTTGTGTTATGGGCTGATGGTCTTGTCTATAACAATGGAGTGTAGTGGGTTGTTGGGCCCGTCAAAACCAACGAAGTCAAGATTCAAGTGATTTCTTGATGCTCTTCTTGGCAACCTACTGGATTTTGGCTGATTGTGTTCTTTCTGTGTCCCTGGTTTGCTACTGGTTGTGTTTTAGTTTATTCTTTGAGTAGCTTGTTCGTTTTGGTATGGGTCTGGGACCCCCATAAGTCCTGATGGTTTTGGGTCCTTTCAAAACCTGTTGTACATGGTTTCAGGTCCATTCAAAACCTATTTTTCCCATCTATCAAAATTATTGAATATTGCATTTACTTCCTTGCATGCAATCATACAACTACACCAGGTTGCATTAACTCTCATGTGAGAAAACACTTACCATTCTACTTCCATGTATTGAGGAAACCAATTGCACCACCACCAACCCACGTAATTAGCAAACTCCATGTCATCATAAACAACACTGGGAAACTCACCATCAGTCGTCAACAATTATTAATTTATGACACCAAGAAATTCTATTCACAGCAAGGTTCATGAAAAACTCAGAGGAAATTTCACACAAATAGCCTATCAGCTAATAAAAATTCTTATAAAAAATAATATATTAATAAATTTGAATGGTGTTAAAATGAATGCTAGAGATGAAAATAAGCTAATTTAATCTAAAAAATGTTAAATATAATACCATAATACATTGTGAAACCCTAACAAGAATGTTGGGATGCATAAGATTAGAGAGCTAAAATTTATAGTCATGGATCAATAATTTTGCTATAAATCTGGCCTTGTAATAAGTAGTGTTATGTTCTACAACATTAATTGATGCATGAACTACACTTATTTATCTAAATACTTGGGGATTAGTGACATTTAAAATTATTTAAGGGTTAGCCCACAAGTGGGAGACAATAGTTTGTTTATACCCTTAAGTTACTACATGTTCCATACTTATGAAGGAAAGAGATGTGGATTTGTGGATCATCATAGGGATGGTAGGGATCATGGGAGAAGTTTATCCGAGATCTAGGTCATAAGATGGAGGAGAAGTGGAAGAGTGGAAGATACAAAAATGGGGGACATAGCAATCATTTTACTATAGGCATTAGTAGTGGTAGTGGAAGCAATAATGGTGGATGTGGGATCTATGATAGAGGCGGATATAGGAATATATGCACCAGTTGATATAGTAGAAGGAAGCTTATCATTTGAATCACCTACAAAATTTGAAATCCACATGGATTAAAAAAATATCTACCATGAAAATATCTATTACTTGTGGAAGATTCATCACATTAGCCAAACTAGGCAACTCTTTTAATATTTTATAATTTACATGAAAATCAGATCATACTCTTCATTCTTCTTATTATGAGCATTTATATAAACTCAATTCTCATTGATTTAGGCAATGTTGGGTTTTGTGAGGCATTCCTTTTAGGTGGCATAAACATAATATTAGAAAATGAAGTTAAAATTCTTAGTTTCATATTGAAAAATTAGAAATCTAAATGATATATTTGATAAGAAGATGAAACTTTGTTGTAATAGCCAATGGTGGAAGGTGCTGAAAAATATATCATACTAAAAATGCAAACCCTTATAGAAAATGATATATTAATCAAGTATAATGGTGTTAAAAGGAAGGGTAGATTTTAAAATAAGATAATTTAATTTAAATAACCTAAATAGCATACCATAGTACATTGTGACACCAAAACAAGAATGTTGGGGTGCATAAGATTAAGGGGTAAAATTTGTAGCAATGGATCCATACTTGTGCTCTAAATTCATTTTTCTAATAAGTAGTGTTATGTTCTATAAATTTTCTTGATGTGTGACCTTCTACACTATGTTGTCGAAATACATAGGGATGAGTGACATTTTAAATGTTTTGAAAAAAAAATTTAACATCCATTGAGCTATTGCCTAGAAAAAAGCTTTAAAATATCAAAGCTAGCAACTGGGTGTCTAAGTATGCAGATTTTTTACTCTTTTAAGACTACCAAGTTTAAATTTGTCACTACTAATTATCTTAATACTCTAGAATAATATACTTTTGAATACTTGAATGAATGTATTGAAGGTATTTTAAATAGTAGAAAATAGTACCAAATGATGTTAAACATCTATTAGTTGGCTCACACTGCAAGCGTGAAGGAGACTAGTTGGCCAATTTTAAGTTTTAAATTTTAAATTGGAAGAGGTCAAGTTTATAATTTTGAGGTTGTCTCAATAATCCTAGACTTGTATCGAAATTGATTAATGATCAAAATCCAAATAACAAATGACTAAATCAAAATAAAAACATATATAAATATGATAAATAAATATAATAAAAAATTTATTTAAATAAATAGATACAACTAAATATATTGAAAATATATATATATAAATTAATAAAAGATAAAAAATTGATTAAGGACATATTAATGCATTACCTTCAAATAAATTTCATCGTTACCCCTAGCCATATCTCAAACGTATTCTCCCTTAATTTTATAAAGGATATATTGTCGCTTCATACGCCAACCAAGTAACTTTACTGTAAAATTTTATTTTATTGAGAAACAGAGAGAACAGAACGCAGCAGAATGGCGTTCTCTCCTCTTATTTTACATTCGTCTCTTTTTGTTTAGTTTTTTCTTGTTAATTCAATAAATGAATTGAGAATATAGAGGGCAGGTCACATAATCTCACTCTGTTGTCTTATACTGCTTTTGTAATTGGACAGATGAGGTAAATTTAGCAGGAGAGGTTGGAGCCCGGATCTACTCCCAACTTCTTGCAGTAGTATTTGTAGTGAGTGATACGCTTGTTGACGGTGTCAAGGTTAGCGCCGTTACATTCTTTTGGGCCATTGACAGCATGGATTGTGGATCCGAATCCCTGTCCAGAGGTGATGGTAGTATGGCAGTTGCTATTTTTCATCCAAAACCACACTGCTGTTTTGAAGGAAATAGAGGGATCTTGCGCTACCTTCTCCGGCTCATTCAGCCCGTCGAACCCAATCTCTTCTCCTACTCGACCGTAGTTGGAGTTTCTGCAATATTACTCAACCTCAGCAGTGGTATAGGTGGGACGCAGCAAAGGAAGTAAGCATAAGATGCACAGTCAGAATTGTTTAGTTACCCGGTTAGCTGGATCGCTCCCCGCCCGAAGTAGCCTTTGCCTGCAACGCATGAATACAGAGTGTTGGTTTCATCGCAGTAATCTTTCTGTAAGCCATCGATCTCTTCAATGTAGCAGAAAGCTGCGAAAGACAATCGTCATCAGTCATCACTAGTTATGGGAAATTGGAAATAGTAGTCTTAGTTAGTGGTTGCAAATTGATTACGTACATCCAGTCTCGTGCGTTACATGGGCGAAGAAGGCAGCGAGTTCTCTCTTGGCGACGTCAGAAGATCCGGAGGTGCCGAAACCAGGGTAGGCGTTGGCGGCCTGGATGAAATTATCGTAGGTGTAGAAATTCTTTCCAGCGCAGGAGCTGTCTGCACCGTTGAGAATGGCGTCAAAAAAATCGTTGCTTATGATGGAGGAGACAGCGTTGGGATTGGGGCGATCAGTGGAGGGTGTGGAGTTATTGTGACATGACCCTTGTTGGCATCCAGCTCCGCAGAAATCATTCCCAGTGCCGCAGTAGCCATATCGGCTACAACACAATTCACTCGAACACCCACAATTCCGTGCAGAAACGCTTCCAAACAGCACAACAATCTCTATTGCTAATAACAACATCGCACATCTTCTTTCACTCTCCATCTCAATATCTCTCTCAATTACTACAATTGCTGCTTCGTTGCATGTGCATCTCTATAGCTCCTCTTGTCCATATTTATAGAGTGGAAAATGCTTATCCATAAATGTTGAGGTGGAAGATAGACGCGTTTACGCGATATCTTCCGCACTTTACGCATGCATATTCGCCATTTAAATATTGCTCGCCCACATAACCCTCCAGGGACATATTGCCAGTCAAACTAATGCCCTTTGACTGGTGTGCGACTCGTTATGTAATATAATTCCTTAAAAATTCCGTGGCCCTTTCTAAGATTGTCGAGGATCATTTTATTGCACAATTGAAGCATAATTTGAAACAGAAGTCGCTTCGTGATCTTAGAGATGGTTAAGAGGACATTTTTGCTAAATCAATGAATATTAAAACTTGTAGGGTTTTTGTTTTAGACTTAACCTTTCACTTTTATTTTAGTTTTCCATTTTATATGTGATTTTTATGATTAAACATATAAATATTACAATTAAATCAATTTATTGCACAACAAATCAATGAATATGAATTCTTATGTAAAATTTTGTTAAGAATGATCTGACAATTCTAGAACATATTGATGTGTATGATGAATTGTCTAAGGATTTTAATAATAAGAGATATTTTTTATCTCTTATCTTGTTTATTATTTTTGTGATGAGTTAAGTATTCTAGTGTTATCCAGAATAGAAAATTGAAATTAATATTGGTACAAAAGGAAATCTATAAATATTAATCATAGTTGCACCTTTAAGATTGATGAAGTGTAAATTTACATAGAAAATTTGATTGAATTTGTGAGTTTAACCTAGTTAATTCTCACACATGCATCAAAGCCACAAAATTTTAAATTCAAATTTAATCATGGGTACAAGATGAACCCCATTTTATTGAGTCATTAATTATGGATTCCACACAAAACTTTTAAAATTATGTGGAACATCATCCCTAACTCATTTTATGATATAGAATCCATCATCCATCATTCAATCTTATGAAGAGATCTTATATGGGTCACTCTTCACAACATTCCAAAGAGATTCACTTAGTAAATTTATACTTTATCACATTTAATTGTGGAATCTTATATATAATTTTTCTAATCTTCATTTCTACTTCTATACCTTTAATTCATTATACCTCTCATTACACATAATTCTTATTCAATATAGCCTCTTTTTAACATTTATCTTGGGTACCTATTCACTAATTAAATTGTAGAACTAAAATAATCCCTCTTACTATTATATTAATTATTCATATTATCACCCATTGCCATTAGTTATCTACTATTATTAATTATCATCCATCATAAATTATCTATTATCATTAATTATTAATTATTATTAATTATACATTGTCATTAACTATTCATATTATTATTATCATTATCTATTTTTAATCACTTAAGTAAATAATATTATATTTTTTAATATATATGAAATAATTTTCCATTATGAATTATTTAATTAGTCAATATGATATTATTCAATTAACATGATATAATTATATATTTTAATAAATAAATAAAATATATCATTAGCCCTTTACAAATTAACTCATTTTTCAAAATATAAACTTCCTCATTTAAAAAATCACTAAACAAACTAATAAATTCATAATTATCTTCTCACAAGTTAACTCATTCTTCAAATAGTAACTTTATCATCTAATTATTCATTTAATGAAGTAATAAAATGCGTTATTATCTTCTCATAAGCTTAGATGGATATTTTTTTTATAATTAGTTGAGTTATTCGTTAATCTTTGATCAAATCTCCATCATCCATCATATATTTAAATCTATAAGTGAATTATTCCAATAATCTCAATCTAAAGTTTGCAGTTAAGTTTAAAATTATGATTTAAATTGATGTTTTGAATTCTTATTTTATATTTTTAAATTTCTATTACATATATTTTTGACAATTTGAATGTTAAATATAGGTACTACAATTTAAAAGTAATATTTGTTTTTGGAATTTTAGTATGAATGAAATAGAATAATGTCCTAGAACTTAAATAATCATTCTATTACTACTATTGAAATATCAACATATTCAATGGGTAATTTTAAAAATAAATCTCAACTAATATAATGGATTTCAACTAATTTTTAATGTTTGTATTCCTAATATGTATATTTTATGATTTTCATATATTCATGAATCATCATTTATATAATGGTGAAAAGTTTGCAAGAATTTGCTTAAAAATTGTTAAAGTGAAAATTTTATTGACTTGGAGTTTTTGATATAGAGTACTTAATAAAAATTAATGTGTGAAATATGGAATTTAAAAAATTATTATTCATTTTAGATTTTTTTTTAAAATGGAAGGGTTTGGAGAGAGATTAGAATTGAAAAAGGTAAACTTTGTGTTCATTACTAAAGTTGACAAGAGAAGTTATATTTTCTTAACTTGAAAGTATATGCATTATGCTATTAGAATAGCTTTTTTCAAATATTTTCAATAGCGTTAAGTTTAGATAGATTATTTATTCTATGCAATATTCTTTCCCTTTTTAAGAATCTAAAATTGTAAATAAAATCATATTTAGAGTCAAGTGCCATTTGTCAAGGCATGGTGTTCTTTATTCTAGAGAAAGATGACTAGTGTTATAGATTGATTTTAAACTTCCATATTAGGTTAATTGTTGAACATTACCAAAATATGCCTACTCCTGCTAATTTGGATGCCCCTCCTGATTCTGAGGAGGATGATATCAAACCCAGCTGCTCAGGGAATTTTCCCAATTTGAGCCTAGTCAGGATGGTCCTTAGCCCGTCCTCTGTCCAAACTGGTAAGAAAATTCTTAACCCCCCTTCTGTGAAATCTTGCACAGCGCCTAAGCCGAGAAGTTGTACCCTTAAAACTAGAAGTGTTGGTAAGAATCTACCAATTAAAACCTTGTGTCGTACTCTGAAGATTCTCCTGATTCTAAGGATTCTGGTGCTGACAATACTTCATCCTTTGCTTCCCCATCGTTGGATAGAGATGCTAGAATTGGTTCACCTATAACCCCTGACCCTGCTAAAACTTGCTTCAACCTAGAAACGAAACCCTCTATGGATGTCTTGGGTTGAGCTAGGAATAATGTTGTGGACCATTTCAGAATTTTGAAATGGATCTTTCATGAAATCAACGAGCTAAAAATAAAAAATTGGGCCCTTCAAAGTAAACTAGAAGAAATGGGAGCCAAGGTTACGATGCTTGGCAAGAAAGAGGCGGAGTGAACAGATCATGATGCCATAAAAGAAACCCAGAACTAAGTTGGCATGGACAGAAGGGTTGAAATTGGGTTGGATAAAATGAAAAATACTATTAAAATTATAGCCAAGTAGAACAATAGGATGGCAAGACACAATGCCATCATCATCAATGCCATGACTGAAAATTTGGACAAAGCTCAAAAGGGGTCTTTGGTGATTGATCTGGAAGAGGTCAATGATAAAAACCAAGATGAGGATGTTCGTATTTCAAATAGAACTAGGGCTAATTTGAAGAGGAAGGCTCCTCCTATGTCGTAGATGATTCAAACCTTGAAGAAGGGTGTTTAGGACATGCAGAACCTAGAGGCTGAGACCGAGTTTGTTCTGAAGACTCTGGGTTAGTTGCAGCTGGTCTTTTTGTTGGCTTTTCAACTGGTTTTTTGTCTAACCCTCCTGGTGTTTTGCAGATGGCTGCTGCTTGTTCTGGTTTTTTCCTTTTGTGCAGCCTATTTTTTCTGTTGGACTTTTTAGTCCTTTCTCTTTTGTTGTAAACTTGGAGGTTTTGGGTCCCTGTAAAACCCATTTTTCCCTTTATCAAAAACTAATATAATTTACTTGTGGGATTATTTGTAGTGAATTTTATTATTAAATTTATCTGCTCCATCTAATCTTGATTTATTGGCTTATTCTATTGAGTAATTGATCTATGTTTCACATAGAAGGTGTCTATTTTTTGTTGGGAAATTATTGGAGCCATGTTAGTATTTGTGAATATAATGATTTAGGATTACACTAAGTTATTTTTAGATAATATAAACTATTATGGATTATGTAAACTCAAATTAAATAGATTATTATGAGTTAAGAACACATAAACTTGAAACTAATGACTACAACATGTATATTAGTTATATAGTAAATATAATTTTCAATTATTTTAGTTTTTGGGACTAGTTAGATAAATAGTTCCATGACTTTGATACCTAGGATAACAATATATCAATGTAATTAGTAGTGCACTAAATATGGATATAGTAGTATTATTTTTAAAAAATATGGATACAGTAGTATTAATTTTTTTTTAAAATAGGAGTGAAGAATTAGGTACTACAATTTGCATAATTTAAAAAGTGAAATGTTCTTAATTTTTTAAAATAATTTATAAATAAATGATTTATTCAAAAAATTAAATATTAAACACTTTATTTTCATCCATAAAAAAGACCAAACTACCTAATACTACAAACCATCTCATACAATCTCATCGCCCATACCCACATCTACTACATTATTTTACCCTATGTTCCCATCACATGTAGGATCTAAGGAGGAAAATTACACCCCTCTAAATATTTAAATTATTTTCCTTGCATATTTTACACCCTTTTTAGAGAATAAATGCATAGTTAAGTCTAGCTAGTTCAAGGCAGCCCTTAATATGCATAAAAAAAAAATTAAATACCTTACACACTAACACATTAATCCCTTAATAAATTTAATTTATTTTAAATTACCAATGTTCTTTGATTTTCCATATCAATGTTTAATAAAATGTCCCCCACTCATTGCTTTGTCACTTGAATTACCTCAACTTTCAACTAGGAATCTAAAAGCCACTCATAAATGGTTTGGTATAATAAGATTTAACAACTATATTCTATTTTCATCTAAGGGCACATAGACTTCCATCCTTTCCCTATCCTTCCTTCTTCTCTTCCACCACTCCCTTCCTACTATATTTCTCTCTCTCTCTCTCTCTCTCTCTCTCTCTCTCTCTCTCTCTCTCTCTCTCTATATTATATATATATATATGCCTATATATATATATATATACTATATATATATATATATATGTCTCTCTCCCTCTCTCTCTTTCTCTCTCTCTCTCTCTTTCCTCTCTATATATATATATATATATATATATATATATATACTCTCTCTCTCTCTCTCTATATCTCTCTTCTCTCTTTCATATACTCTCTCTCTTTCTCTCTCTCTATATATATACTCTCATATATATGTGCTCTCTCTGTATATATATATATATATATATGTCTCTCTCTCTTTCTCTCTGTATATACTCTCTCTCTCTCTCTCTCTATATGTATATGTATATGTATATATGTATGTATGTATATGTATGTATGTATGTATGTGTGTGTATGTATGTATGTATGTATGTATGTGTATGTATGTGTGTATATGTATGTATGTGTATGTATGTATATGTATGTATGTATGTATGTATGTATGTATGTATGTATGTGTGTGTGTGTGCATGTATGTACTTATGTATGTATATCTATGTATATTTATGTGTATATATATGTATGTATGTATGTATATGTATGCATGTATGTATCTATATGTATGTATGTATGTATATGTATGTATGTATATGTATGTATATATATATGTATGTATGTATGTATGTATGTATGTATGTATGTATGTATATATGTATGTATATATATATGCATGTATATATATATGCATGTATATATATATATATTCCTAGTGAATCACAACAAAGAAGAATAGTAGAGAGAATTATCACAAGTGTCAAGACTTAAAAAATTATTTGCTTTTGGAGTAAAGTGTAGATGTGAAAATAAAACTCATAAGGAGCAGCTAAACTATCTATTTCAAAAGGTCAATGAGGAGAAAAATACAACTATTTCATAGTTGATAGGTGTTGATTTATGGTCTAATGACCATGACCATGATAGGATGGTGTTTGGTAATTTATTTCTTGTGTATATGTAGGTGTTGACTTATAAGATGTGGGGAATCTACATAGATGGGATGGAGGTTAGGGTAGAGTTTATGGATGTTGTAATGGTCACGATGGAGGGAATGATAATGGAGCCAAGATCAAGAGTGATGTTGGGTAATTTTGATTTGAATGTGGAGAAAAAGAAAGTGAAGATGCAATAAACATGGAATTTTTTCAAAAAGGGATTGGAAAGAAGAAAAACATAGATGAATTTCTATCTTTTCTAAGTGCAAATCCTAGGATGATTTCCCAAAATGATGTAAATAGGTTGCTAGATATTGCTATAGGGGTGGGTTTCTTATATCATTAGCTTTTATATCCTATGTACTCATGTAACTAGTTTTTTAATGCAATAAGAGGGAGCTACCCCCTAGGTAGTGCTTAACCAAAAAAAAAAATCACTTATAACATTAATAAATATTATATGACTACCATCAATGCTAAAAATTAAAGTTATAAAACTTATAGGTCACATCATGTTTGATATTATAAAAATATTATTTTTGATTATAGTAAATGTTTTTCCTATAACATAATATGTTTTGCATTAATTTTGATGGGACCTCTGCTGAACCCAATTTGGGTAATGATATTTGTGCCTCCTTTTTTCCCCTTCAACATAAAATGAATGAGATTTTGGTGATTTTCAACGTCTAGAATGACATCCTAAAGTGGCTTTTGTGTCAACTCATTACTATGAAGGAAAAAATCTAGATGTTGGAAAATAAGGTACTTAACCAATATGCTTCGTGGTTGGGTGAGATCAAGTGTGGTGGGCCATGGGATATTATTTCCTCCCTTTCCAAATCATTTGACATATGGGATAATTGGGACAAGGAGGTGGACGAGCTCAAAGCCCTTATGAGCATGGAGGAGGATAAAATGAAATAATAGAAGGAGATTGCAACTATTCACAACAAACAAGACAAAAATATGTAATGCCTCCAAGAGATTATTGATTAGAACAAGGAGAATATGAAGAATACTATCATAACCATCATATTCTTGCAACAACAACTAAGGAATAGTCATGGAAAAAGGGTGGTTAAGGGTGGTCTTGATGATAGTCACACACAAGGAAAAGGCATGATGGTGGGAAGTTTGGCTTAGGAAATTACTATGGAAACCAACCTATTTAGAAGAGATTGCTATTGTTTGATGAGAAGCTCCACTCCTCTCTAAGGAGTGGTAGGAAATTAGTGGTCTTGGGCTTCTAAGAGACCAAGAGCAGTTTTAGTCCTCTGTTGGTTTTGCTCTATGTTATTTTTGTTTCTCTTCCTAGTTGGTTAGTTGTTGCTTCTTTTTTTTTTTGGTAATTTCACTTCTCATTAGCCCCTTGTTTGGCCTCTATTGCTATTTTGTAATGGGTATAGGCCCTTCCCATTTTAATCTAATCAAAACATAATATGTAGGGTATTAATTCAATTGTACTAGTATTAATTTTTTACCTAAAATTCAATAAAATAATAATAATTAGAGCTAATTCATTGCAAGTCAAAGTGTCATTAATATTTAGTTGTATCTTTAGGACACCTATAAAATATTGAACCCAAAATATGGGTGTGTTAGAATTCCATCACGAAATACAACTTAAGTTATTGATTATTGTATATTAGATGTTGCAAAGTATTTGCAAATAAATTCTATATTTCTATTATTATTTTTATTTAATTATTACTTAAGTGAGATGTACTTACTTTGAACAAAATTTAATAATTAATAAAGGTTGATAAATTTATAATATATATTAGTCTACATGGAAATTGTAGAGCATCATATCTCCATTATTCATTTTTCGTTCTAACTTTGTCCTACATGAGTGAAACACTATTGGGCCCCCTTTTATCTTCAATAAAGTTCTCTTCAATATGTATTTTTGCATTATTAGAACATGAACTTATAAACTTGTGTGATTTATATTTAAGAAACTTAGAGGTGGTTGCTTTGATTTTTGGGCCCTTTGGTAAATATAAGTGGGTATTTTGATAAACTTTAATAAATTTTATGTTCATTAGGTATAGTTCATTCCAAAATATTTTATCCTAATTTTAATAATGTGAGAGTAAATAGGATTTACCTGCTTGAGTTTACTTAGGCATAATAGTTCATTTAATTATTCAGGTGATTTTTTCCCATTTCGTGTAGTTTTCTCACCCATCACAAATTTCTTTCCTTTATAAGGCACTATTGTATATTATGTAAATCATCTTAATTCACTTGTTTTCACCCCTAGAAATAGCTTCTATTGCTTCTCTTGACTATGAACATTTCTTTTGGTTTGCAGTTGCTCCTAGGTTCTTTTCTCTAACATGCTATCAGAGCCTTCAACCTACACCTTCTTCCACCATTGAGAGTTTTCATCAAAATTTGAGATCATTTGTTTGCTAAAAGTTTTTTCTGGTATTTCAAATTTATTGAATTTCAAAATTGCCTTGTTTTTTATTATTCTTCATTTTCGTGTTGCTAATGAATGCATTTGAATATCATTTGTGTGATTTCATGATTTTTCATTAGCCAACACAATTTGAAGAGTTTCTTGGGAATTCTAATTTAGTAGAGGGTGTGATTTTTTTGAAGGCAACAAAATATCCATAGCAGGCATGATTTTGTGTTGTAGAGGGTAGATTTCGCTATATATCTCCCAAGATGGTGAGACATATTTGTTGTTCAAAGGGTGATTTCCAAGTGCTGCAGGCGGCAGAGAGGGGCCTCATTTTTTTGTTGTATGCTTTTTGCAACTTTCTACATAGAAGGCATGATTTACCATCTATTGGGAGGAACATGTTTTCTTCTTATGTACCATAAATATCATTTATGAATCATTCAAATTTTGTTTGAGTGCATTCATTTACAAGGGTGATTCAAGCAACTTCAAAGGCTGCAAGAGTATTTGTAGCATGATTTTAATTTTGGAGACCACAATTTCCTTGAGAAAGGCATACATCTGGAGACACATATTTCCCTGTAACCATGGATTGCTAGTAAATGATGGAGTAGTGACTTCATTGGTGGTGTAGAAATGCAAAATTAGCATATTACATTTAATCAAATCCATTCATCAAATAAATCAAGTTCATTAAATTCAATATCTAAAGTCATCCATTTAAATTAACTAAATCAACTTTATTTAATTTAATCCTAACATCACCCTCCTTGATTAAATAAATCAAATCTTTATTTAATTAAATTTGAAATGATCTTCCATCTCCTTTTGATTTAGTTTAATCCTTAAATCTAAGTCAAATGAGTCAAATCACCTAATCCTCTTTTAAATTAACTAAATCAGGATTAAATCTAATCTAACGCATGTCACATTCTCTAGATTTTCCCACTTGCACAAATAAAGGATTTTAATTCATTTATTAAATCATCATTTTCCCTCAACAAGGCATCTTTGGAGAATATTCCCTCAAGTTTGAATTCAAATCAAGTTGACTTGTCTCTTCCAACATGGCATTAACTCCCCTCTTACATGTCCCCCACTTGGCATTTACGTCCCTTTTTCTCCCTCCAACAAGCCAAATTTGAAATTTGAAAAGGCCAACTAATGTCATTTATTGGCACATTAACCAAAACTTGTGCATCCTCCATCCACTCACATTTTGACAAGTGGCTCCTTCCTGTTGGTTGAATCTTTGTCCCACATTTCTCTCTTTTGGGAATTCTTCCAACTTGATATTATATAAATTGGAGGTCTCATTCCTCATTTTAGCATCCAAAATGTCATGCAAAGTTACTCTTTTCACATTGAGAGCTAATTTTGTCCGTTATATCTTCATCATTGGCTTGTGAAGGGTTGGGAAAGGGTCACTTTTCACAACAAAGTGACACCAATCCACTATGGAATAGGTATGCATTATGTTTCTTTCATGCTTCTAATTAGTTTGTTTTGTTATCTTGTTTGAGAGGCATTATGCATTATTTCATAGGAGCATTTAACAATTTTGCATAAACTAACCCATGGAATAGAGTTTAGATTGTGTGCAGATTTGTAGGGTGTTCATATATGGTGATAGAAGGAGGGCCTTATCTAGTTTTTTCTCATTTGTTTGAATTAAATTCAAAAGACAAAGCACAAACTTATGTTTTAGGCATTTGAAAATACATTCTCATGATGACGCCTAATCCATCCATTGTTGCTTCTGCCACTTTAAATTTTTTTCCCATTCCTTTGTTAAACTATGATTCATGATTGTGATACATAGTTTAGTTGTCTTCATTTTTTGGGATACGTATTCATTTTTATGGACACAGCCCACCATTATGTTTATTATCATTTTTTTTTGTTAATAGAGGTCACATATTTTTTGTTATGTGCTTGCTTAGTGCTCGAAGTCATGGCTAGGGTATTGTTTCAAATCAAAATGCTGATATAAGGTAAACAGCTTTGACTTCTTTGGAACCTCTGCAGCTTCTAGTCGTGTAGGTGATTACTAACATTGCCTATGCATGGTGGATGTTTTATATTTTACATTATAGCACTAATATTACTTCAATCTACATACCTATGTATTGATATTATTGATAAAAGCATCCATTTAATAAATCTACATCCCTTTGATTATGGAGTATGCAATAAGTCCAAACTTCACTGGTGACCTCAATGCATTTAAATATTGTGGCTGCAAGTCCATGTTTAGTTGTTCAAAGCATTAGAGAATAGTAAATATTGTCCAATGTGTATGTATATGGTTCGTTCTTTATTGTAGAAATTTTCAAAAGCATACAGGAGAAACAATTAACTATGGAGCAAGGCCATATTTGCAAGTCTGTCAACATTCAATAATCTTAGATCATCATTCACCATAAAGCTTGCATGCATTTAATGACATACATAGGCACAATTTTTCTTTCACTTGCCAAATAGCTTTTAAAGGTTTGAGAATTTGGCTTTGCCCCTGTCAATTACATTTACTTAAAATTTATGTCTAGTTACACCACGTTTTTTTTTTTTTGAGGCATTCTCTCCAATAATCCACACACCTTACTTAAACATGTGCTTGTGGTTCAATGACAAAGTGGTTAAGTTGCTGATGAGAATGAGATGCAATGTGTTGATGACTAATGAGAATCTTCGAGTGTTGTGTTGCAAATCTCCAAATACAGATTCTATTGTTTACAGATTCTAAAGCCATATGCTTTTATGTTTAAATACTAGACTATTGTTTACACTTGATATTTATTGTCTCTTTTTTTTTTCAGATTCTAAAGGCATCTATGTAGATCATTTACCCATATCTATAGACTATATGCATGGTTTTCACTTTTCTGTGGAGACATATTTTTCCTCTTTGTCTGATACACTCTTTGATTTAGAATTATGATGGACATGTGAACTATTTGGATTTACAATGAAGGAATAAACAAATCATTTTTTATTTTTGTTTGCAGTCAGATGGAAAAGTATTTTGGTTGCTTCTATTTTGGAAAGAAATTGCTAAACAATTTTGGGTACATACCAATGCTTTCCTAATTTATTACTTGCAATTAGTCTGAAAAAACCATTTATCTACCATAACATTGAATTCACTGGTCAAATGGAAAGTCATGGCAAGTCAGCCTTCTTATCTTGGAAGGGTGGATTCAAAATCAAAAATTCCACATGGAAAATTAATGTCATTTCTTCATTCAAATACAAGTTGTCTCTACTTTGTTCATTAAATCTAAAACCAAGGTGATAACATATCTGATTTGTTTGAGGCTATAAATTTGACCTAGTAGCTATGATTCTGTTTATTTTAAAATATATGGCTATCTCAAAAGACTTTCTTTGCGGCGATTAGATTTCTCTTGCATCTATCACCTATTTTCTTGTTGAGACATCTTTTCTACATTAAGGCGGCTTCTCACTGCTTGATCAACATTTCTTTTAATCTGCCATCAACTCTAAAGATTTTGAAATCTCTCAAGTTGACGCTTGAGTGTCTAGGTATGCATTATGTTGGTACATTTTCTTTGACTAGATTAAATGTTAGATAATGGCTATGTAGTATTAAAATTCAAAACTAGAGAGGCACAACTTTGACTAGAATTAAATAAGTGTCAAGTTGGAGTCTGGCGTAAATTGTTTCACCTTGGATATATGTGTAAATTTTTTTTAAGGGAACAGTCACCCCCTTTCTTTGGTAAATAAATTTTTTTTGGAGTCATGTCTTTGTTAATCAACAAATAACTCTGGTTGTGATAAAATTAATTTACAAAATTTTAGCTTGAAGTTGCGCATTTTTGGATTGACTTTGGATTTACCTACTTGGAGTTATGTCCATTGTTGTATGTTATGCCTTGCATAACCACCCCAATTTAAACTTGTTTAAAATAGGGCCCCACCTTTTTTTTGTTTTGTTTCCTTTGGCCTTTTGTTTTCTGCCTTAGGCATTTTCTATTTTGTTCTAGTGGATGTGGAATGCGGATTGAAACTAAACTCTAGAACTTTTCTAGGTTCCAGGTTCTGGTTCTGGTTCTACTGGTTTCCTTTTCTTTAATTTTTTGTCGTCCTTTGTTCTGGAAGAAGCGGGATGCAAAACGAAACTAAACTTTAGATTTTTTTCTAAGTTCCAGTTCTATTTCCCCTTTCGGTTCTGGTTCCACCAATTTTCTGTGATTGTTACCTTACTCTTATGGAGGACACAGAATTGGGACCAGGACCGAACTTTGGAATTTCTTCCAAGTTCTAGTTTTTGTTCTGTTCCTAGTTCCAGTTCCACCAGTTCTTTGTTTGTTTTTGCGGAAGCGGGATGCCGACCGAAATCAAACTCTAGAACAATTTCCAAAGTTCCAGGTTCTGGTTTCGTTCCGGTCCTAGCTCTGCCAAACTTCTTTGTTTGTTTTTTCTTTTGTTCTGATTGTTTGGTCGTGGGGTGTTTTCTTCCATTCCTTTTTCCTTTTTCATTCTTTTTTTTGTCATTTCTTTGTGTGTTGTCGGAGGCGGGTTTGGGATGGAATCCAAACCTAAAACTTTGAAAAATTTCAATGTTGGATTTGGTTCCATTCCCACCCCCATTGTGGTTCACCCAAGATCAGTTTTTGCTCTAATCCCGCTTGCGTTTATTTCAGTGTTTGTTCCTTGTGTTTGGTCTCTTTTGCGGGGCCAGTTCGGAATGGATTTGGGATTTGGTTTTTTGTAAATTTTTTGTTTGCCCATTTTGGTTCTGAATCTTCCCCCGCCCTGTTGTGGTCCCTGGTTACTTTGCTTTTTGCATATGCAGAGTAGGGTTGTGGGTTGAACTTGGAAATGTTGGTTATTTCCATGTTTTGTTCCTGTTCCGAATCCATTCCTGGTTCCATTTCATTTTAACTCTGCCCCTGTTGGTATTAAAGGTAAGTATGTTTCTGGTTTGAATTTGGTTCCGCCTCCCCTGGAGTCCATTTTTTTTTGCTAAATGTGAGAAGGGAGAAGGTATGAAAGGTAATATGAAGAATGATATTTTCTATGCTTTTAGAGGACTGATGAAGGCATATTTTTGCAAGGTTAAATCATGTCAAGAACATCTGATGTTGTTTCTCAAGGAATTCAACCCACGAAGGTTCTAGGCCGAGAGGAAAGCATGAAGGGAGGAGGTCGTGAGTCTTAATGACGGACGAGACGTTCACTGGCCGAAGTAGGTGGGCATGAATGGAAATACCCCTGGAGCACTCAAGCCACTCTGCGGAGTAGTTTTTGAGGTCAAGGATGAAACGTGTGAAGTATTAATGATGGACATGAGGGCTGCGAGTTAATGATGGTGGTTGCAAACAATCTAGAGACCATGCCCAAGGGAGATCTTTTGCCAACATGAATAGAGTATATGCATTTAATGCATGATTGACTTTGTTCCAAACTCTTCTAGAGTCGACTCCTTCTATGACTGACTTATTGTAAACCCTAAACAGGGCCGACTCATTTTGGCATGTTTTGTATATATGACATTTTCGCCTTTTTGTAAAAAATATCTTATTTTTCATCTTCTTATTTTTGGTTAACAATTAGCAGTTAGGGTTAGAAGGTAGATAAAAAAACTCAAAAGCAGAAATAGAGTAGCAGTTAAGTTTAGCAGGAGGAGGTGATGTATCTTCCATATTTTCTTAGTATAGATGGAGATAATTCAAAGACATGGGTTTTTTGTACATTGGTGATCTTGTCAAATTTGTAAATGTTGTTTATTTGTTTCATTAATAGTAGAAGTAGCTAGATTTAAATCTACTTCATATTGTGCTCTAGAATGGTATTTATTTTGGGTTAATTATTTGATTTGGAAAGCTTTCAAGGAATGAAATTTTATCTTATGTTTTTTTTAAATGATGATTTGTAATCTACTGTTAAAGTTTGCACTATGTATGAATGAAACTTTGTATTAATTACAAGTTAACTTTATTTTGCGGTTTCAGTTTAGGAATTCCTTGGAAGGTAACAAGTCTGATTAGTTGGATGAATCAACATTCTCTTCAGTTTAAAATCTTTAATCTATCTTTTTTTTATGTTTCTTTAAAACCACCGATTAAAGTAGGTTTAAATATATGTTTGATCTTATAACAATCCAGAAGCTCAAAACCAGCAGGCCCCTTGAACATTATAGCCATATTAACCACTTCGTGAAACAACGTTGTGAACCAACATCAAAGACCTTGGGAGGTGATCAATTTGATTGTTGATTATCTTTTTCAGGAGAGGTGAGATATTTCACTTTTATCTTACCTGGATGTTGTGAGTCAACTTGGCACCATCAATAGATCAGGCACTAGAGGGAGGGCCAGAAGAGCAAACTGGATAATATTGGGTTTTTCTCACCAAAGGATCCCATAGAGTTCTTCAATCAACTGAAAACCCACCACCTTTGATAGAACTCAAGACCCCAACAAGACACAAGATTCATAGGACTAGGGCAACCATTATACTACCCTTGTCAACTCCACTCACTCCACCAGAATTTTCACCAATACCCCGATGGATACCTGTCAATCCACCACCAAATCCATCTCAAGTGCCATTATAGCTAGTTCAGTCCATCCAATAGCTGACTCAACCACTGCCACCAATGGAATTTTTTATTAATAATCCCTCTCCATTAGGGACTATTCCTAGAGGCTTTCATGATATGCCTAAGAATCCTAAGAGATTTTATCCCAAATACATTCATGGTGAATCAAGAAGTGCTGAAGAGCACATACAAGCTTTTAAGGATGCTTCTACCAGAGCCCAAATAGCTCACCATGATGTAGTTTGTAGGTTGTTCCCTTATTCCTTAGGGGATATGGCGTACAACTGGTACCTAAATCTTCCACAGGGTTCTATTCTAAGTTGGACAAACCTAGAGAATGCTTTCATCAATCAATTCAGAGATCATGTGGATCCAGCCATTTTGTTCCACCAATTTTTTACCATTAGGAAGGAGCCATGTGAATCCCTACCCTTGTTTAATCCCAGGTTTCAATGAATGTATAGGAGACTACAGGACCCCTATCTAGTTGCTGAGAATAGTGCCATTCAGGCATATTTTAGAGTTATAGACCTTTGCTTGGCCTATTCCTACAAAGGACTTATCAGCTGGTAGATATTGATTCCTTGTCTAAAGTCTATCATCTAGCCATCAAGCTACAACAGCAAACTAGTTCTCAACAAGGAAATTTGGGAGGAGGTTTTCTTTCTATGGGATATCAAATGCCTAACCCAACCCATTTATTCAATACTTTCCTAGGGATGTCTCCTTCCCATTATGGACCTATATCTGAGTTGCAGACTCAATCTCCTATTCCATTCTTTTCCAATGGAGCTCCTGACTTCTCGCAAAAATCACAGGCTCATCATAATCAAGTTAGAACACCAAATCCTGTTGGTCAGCCACCAGTTGCTAAGAGTGCTGAGAGTGAAAGGACAGTTCAACTCACAAACAAGGTGGAAACCCTAAGGAAAACTCTATCTCAAGTCACAAATGATATGGCTCAACTTAAACTAAACCCCTCTTAGAACCAAGGTAATTACCCTAATC
This sequence comes from Sequoia sempervirens, assembly GCA_007258455.2. Taxonomy (NCBI): domain Eukaryota; kingdom Viridiplantae; phylum Streptophyta; class Pinopsida; order Cupressales; family Cupressaceae; genus Sequoia; species Sequoia sempervirens. The sequence goes on along the minus strand of VDFB02049217.1, from coordinate 110,354,762 downwards.
AGAGTAATAAAAATCAGGGTAATTATCTGAACAACTACAATCACGGTCAGAGGAATTATCAAGGACAAAACTTCCCTAACCAAGGCTATCAAAATCAGAATAGAGAATATAACCAGAGGCCTAATAACAACTGACAATGGAATACAAGGCCAAATAATGGTGGGTTTTCTCACAATTATCAAGCTAATGAGGACAAGCCACATGTTGCGAATGTGGCTGACCTCAATTTTATGACTAACTGGTGTAGGTTACATGATACTACAACTTATTCTGAGGTAAACTGCCCTGAAATGGAGGTCATGAAGATGGCACAGGTAGATTCCCAAACATTTCAAGGGAATTCAAATAAAGGAGGTGGCTCAGTGGATACAACTATGACTTATGACCTCTTTGAAGAAGAACCTTCATTCCCAATGCAGAATGAGAATGAACTAGAGGAAGATGTGTATGATGCCCAAGCCTTTCAGACAAAGGGAGGACACTTTTTAAGAAACTAGAATTAGGGTCTGTTCACTACATCAACACCACCTAACCATATGGTGCCTCTGAATTAGGGTGCTAATAACAACCCTCCTCCACCAAGGGGTCTACCTGACTCCCATAACAAAGGTAATTCATCTAGTGTTTCCAAATGTAATGCAAGTTATAATATAGAATTTGATATTGTTTCTGAAATGCAGAAATAGAAAACCTCTTTATCATACTTTGACATCTTAAAGTGGTGCCCTACCCAACGAGAGATAGTGTTGAAAGCTTTGGAAGAAGTTGATAAATCAAAAGGAAAAACCAAGGTGGCACCCACTGCAGACATGAACGTAACTTTATACAGAAGAAAGGTAGGTACCCCACCATTTCTTTTAAGTTTGAGAATCTGTGGGAAGAATCTACATAATTTTCTGCTAGATTCAGGGGCTTCTATCAATGTTACATATGCCATTTTTTATATGCAAGAAATTGGGATTGAACCCTATCCAAATAAACAAGGTCATCCAACTCGATAAAACAGAGGTTAATGTAGTTGGAGAATTGAGAAATATACATGTGCAAGTAGGGTCTGACCCTAGGATTTAAACCAATATGGATATTCAAGTAGCAGACATTTCTGAGACTTATGGTATGTTGTTGAGCAGAGATTTAATGAAAAGTATAGGGGGATATCTCTCCCTCTAGTTTTCACACATGTGGCTACCATAGAGGGGAATGCCTACCCAGATTAGGATTGAGAGTGAACCTCACCTCAAACATATCATCACTGAGTATGACTGTCCCAACGAGGTATCTTATTTTGAAACCGAGATAGGGGTTTATAAAAGAGAAGAAAATTTGAACCCAATTGGTTGGGACCATCTGTTATCATAGCAAGCTATAATTATGGGGCATATCAATTATCAACACCCAAATGGGAACTTCTACAAGAGCCCATGAAAATATCCCATCTCGGAAAGTTTTATGCCTAATCTTTCAAGGTATAGAACCAAAAAATCCAAAAAAATAAAAAAATGTCCTGAAAAAATGGTTACCCTGATGAAAACTTGGAAAATAGGCATCTTGGTGACAATAAAAAAACAAAAAGAAAAAATTCAAAGAAAAAAACTCAGAAAAAGGATTAAAAACAATAAAGAAAAAAAAATAGAAAAAGGATTAAAAATAGTAAAGAAAAAAAATTGTCCTCTAGTGAAAACCACTTCAATGGCACTTTGGGCAAGTACCTTGGCAAAAACCTAGCAAACAGGGGCCTTGTCTAAATAAGCATGTTCCATCCACAAGGATCTTCATGGCTTGTTCTGCATCATCCATCCATTACATTTCCATCATCCATCGCATTCAAATCTCCATCCATCTCCCATCCATTTGACATCCGCATCATAGCTTGGTCCTATGTTTGTATCACGATCCCTCCTAGTACTACTCAGCCCATCCTCAAGGTTAGTTTTTCCTACCTTTATCGAAGTAGTCTATTACATCACGTTGGGGGCATGTTCTCATCAGATTGAATTCGTGTATATTCTTGAAGTCCTAAAATCAGAAAATCCAAAAACATTATAAAATCAGAAAATCCAAAAACATCAGAAAATCGGGTATGTGCAAGATCATCATGGAAAAAATAGGCCCTTAAGTGGCAAAAAAAATTTAAAAAATAGAGTTAGGCAACTTGACATAAAAAATTGAATAAGTTATCTATATTATTTCAAAAATATGTAAGAATAGAATTTGTAGCAAATTGAATGTAGTTTCTAAACTACTAGGTTTGTTTTAAAAAAAAAGAAATCTATTTGGTGAAAATTTTAAATTTCAATGCAATAGTACTTAAATTTCAGAGAAAAAATAAGAAGTAGGTGTCTGTCTGACCACCCTAACCACAGAAAATGATAAAAAAATTTATAATATTTTAGGTATAAGTAGATGACTCATGTCCCGATGCGATGCATATTTTTTTGTAATTTTTTTTCAAGTAAATAATTAGTTATGATTTTTTTATTACAACTGTTAAAAAATATAAAAAACTCATATGTCTGGCCACCTTAACTTGGTCAAAACTTCATGAAATTCAATTGTTCTTTTTTTAATCCTATAGTATGCAAAGCATAGAATGTAATACATATTTTGGATTCAAAAAATATGATACCGTTTGAAAGCTATAGATGTTTTTCAATCAGTCTATCAATCAGGACTTTAGTCATAATTTTAATAGAAAATGAATAATAATTACTTATTAAATTCAAAGTAAAGCATGATTTATATTGGTGGAAAGCTAAGAATCTCCTTTAAAAACCCTTTTCATTTCGTCAATTTTGGGTAAAAGAAAATTCATTAGCCACATACCCATCATATTGCCACTTTTTGGCGCATCATGATCCTGCACATACCCAATCCAAAAAAAAAATCCAAAAATATTGAAAAAATCCAAAAAATCCAAAAATATTCAAAACATATCAAAATCCTAAAAAAAGGTCAAAAAGCCAGTCAAAAAGTCAAAAAGAAATTTGTTAATCGAACTACAAGTCTCTAAGCCTTGAATGTAGGCAAGGTTGATCTTTGATCATCCCCCGAGACACTTAGGTCAGTCCTTTAAAAGTCTGTCATAATAAACTAACATTTCATCATGTGTATCTTCATCTGTAAATCGGTCAAGTCACTAGTTGAACTACATGGTCTTTGTGTGTATAATGTAGGCAAGGCTAATCTATTGATCAGCCTCTGAGGCCCCTAGGATAGGTCCTTAGGTTATTCTCTTGGTCAAAATATCAGAAAAACCCCTAAACATTGGAAAATTCAAAAAATCAAAACATTTGAAACATCTCAAAAAATACTAAAAAACAACCTCAAAACATTGCAAAACTCCAAAAACATCCAAAATATTTAAAAAAAATTCATCTGTCTCATGTCGCTTTCACCCACAATAATCACTCATAATAAACAATCATCATCCTCAACCTTTGGTGAAACAATTAGAAACAAGTATAGCAGGTGAAAAAGTGAAAACTCAAAATGTCAAGTCTCATGTTTAATTCAATACGTAAACAAGTTGGTCAACTCTTTGTGTCGATAGCCTATCATCCAATCAATCCCATTTCAATCATCAGATAACATCATGTCCTAGGATGTATCCTTCCTACAATGGGCATTATTTATTAGAAAGAACACTTTGGATAAATGAAATGACATGTTGCCATCCACTAACATGTCCTAGGATTTATCCTTCCTACAATGGGCATTATCTTTTGGCAATAGTTTCAGTTCTTATCCTTAAAAACACATTTCCTTTTGGTTAGCGGTATTGAAGAACATCAGCTTGTTTATTTACTTTATCTTTGTCTTTTGACTTATCTCTTTGCGCTCATTACAATAACCTCTCAATGATGTCCAAACAAATGGATTTAGAGAGATAGGAATGGGGCAATGATCATTATCTTTTTCCTATTGTGCTTGTTGGACGTTCTTGTAATATAACTTGGCAAATACTTGCTTTGTTAGATATGTATGGAGGATGTTTTGGGCAGCTTGTTGACTATTGCATTGATAGGTTATGCCTTTCCATCTTTTGGTCTGAGATGTTTGAATCTTCTAAAGTGTATCCTAGCAAGGTTTTCATATGTCAGGTGTGAACAGGAGTACTCCTATCTATTTTTCAAGTCAAGGTCCATCACACTAAGTGCAATGCCATCCTGGTTCTTTATACCTTGATGCATTGTGTTTATGCATGTTATCAAACATAAGGTAAGCGGCCCTTTTAAAATCTGAATTCTTGATAAGAAAATCATCCATTTCTCATCACCATCTCTCATAAAGTTGGCATGTTGGATCCTCTTGTCATCATTTGATTTCTTCTTTTCTACACTAACATCATGCCAGGATAGTTAATCATCATCAACAGTGCATCCATCCTGCATCCACAAACCATCAACATAATGCATATCACATTATATAATATAGGAAACACTGATCATCTCACATGCATGTTCATCATCATAATAAGATATGTTAGTCTTTAAAGCATCTTATAAAATATCATACATTTGCATAAAACATCCATTGCATAATCATATAGGCATCATCACATCGTATCATCATTTAAGTTGTTTAGGATAATATAGATTGGTTATTCTAAACATCTTAAAAAACCATCTCATTTGCATCATCATCACAACCATCCATACGTTCATCTTGAACCTCTTTATCACGAGATCGACTCTCAAATCAAATCTTTTCGCTTGATCTCTCGAGGGGGCAATGTACTAGTGTACTTCTTTATACTGGTGCACCCGAATAAATCAGAATTTTTTTTTAATTTTGATCATAGTAAGATTATTCTTTGAACCAACGCAACAAGTACATTGCTTCAAAGAGGGGAAAAATGTAGACATGCAAAATTAGCATATTGCATTTAATCAAATCCATTCATCAAATAAATCAAGTTCATTAAATTCAATCTCTAAAGCCATCCATTTAAATTAAATAAATCAACTTTATTTAATTTCATCCTAACATCACCCTCGATTAAATAAATCAAATCTTTATTTAATTAAATCTGAAATCATCTTCCATCTCCTTTTGATTTAGTTTAATCCTTAAATTTAAGTCAAATGAATCAAATCACCTAATCCTCTTTTAAATTAACTAAATCAGGATTAAATCTAATCTAATGCATGTCACATTCTCTATATTTTCCCCACTTGCACAAATAAAGGATTTTAATTCATTTATTAAATCGTCATTTTACCTCTACAAGGTATCTTTGGAGAATATTCCCTCAAGTTTGAATTCAAATCAAGTTGACTTGTCCCTTCCAACATGGCATTAACTCCCCTCTTACATGTCCCCCACTTGGCATTTAAGTCCCTTTTTCTCCCTCCAACAAACCAAATTTGAAATTTGAGAAGGCCAACTAATGTCATTTATTGGCACATTGACCAAAACTTGCACATCCTCCATCCACTCATATTCGAACAAGTGGCTCTTTCCTATTGGTAGAATCTTTGTCCCACATTGCTCTTTTTTGGGCATTCTTCCAACTTGATAATCTATAAATTGGAGGTCTCATTCCTCATTTTAGCATCCACCATCTCATGCAAAGTTACTCTCTTCACATTGAGAGCTAATTTTTTCTATTATATCTTCATCATTGGCTTGTCAAGGGTTGGGAAAGGGTCACTTTTCACAACAAAGTGACACCAGTCCACTATGGAATAGGTGTGCATTATGTTTCTTTCATGCTTCTAATTAGTTTGTTTTTTTTATCTTGTTTGAGAGGCATTATGCATTATTTCTTAGGAGCATTTAACAAGTTTGCATAAACTAACCCATGGAATATAGTTTAGATTGTGTGCAGATTTGTAGGGTGCTCACATGTGGCATCTTTTTTCTGTTGCTCGCATGTTTTCCTTTAGAGGAGTCGTAATTCTTCCTTTGGAGACTACGATTAAAGACTATGACAGTTATCTAGAGGCTATACATTTTTTTGAAACTTTATATTTTATAAATTTTCCCCTAAGTATTTATGGTTCCAGAGCTAAGTATCAAAGGAGTGGGCCCATGTTTTTGAAGTTGTTTTGTGAATATTTATCCCATATTCGCAGTGTGGGGTATCTTTTTTCTATTTAATTAGTGTTTTAGTGTCTTTGGTTGGTGTGAGCAAGTCTCATAGATTCTGAAGATGTTGTCTCTTGCATGTGGTGATTTGTGTTATTGTGCTCTCTAGAGTTTTCTTTATGTTGGCATGGAGATTAGGCAATAACCCCCCACCTAATTTAGCATGAAATTAGGTTTTTAACCTTATAATTCTTTTTTGGAAGGTTTTATACTTGTGAAAGCACTATCTTTGAAAATTTTGAAGAATTCGGTTATAATGGTTTCTTTGGAGAAAGGGAACTTTAGGCAATGGAGTGATTTTATTCTCACTTATCTTAGTGAGCTTAATTTTTTTCCATATTTGTATAATAAAGTTATTGTTCTAGGAACACGTAGTAGGGATATGATTTGGAAAGGATTTAGGGCTCAATTCTTTGGAATTATTTTTTAGTATATAAATGATGAGGACCATTTGAACTTGTTCATTTTGAGTGCCCTTATGCTCTTTGGACTTACATTCGAGAATTATATGGAGACCATGATACTTTGTCATCTCTCGATGACCCTCTTTCCAATACTAGTGTGACTCTTTATTCTTCAGAGAAGATAAAGCATGTGTGTGATCCTTTGGGGGTTTTTGAGACTTCATATGAGGTTGTAGTTTCTTTAGAAGTTCTTGAGTCTTTCTTAGAGATAGTTGATCCACCTTCATTAAATACTTACATCATTCCTAAGAAACATGATTATTAGTCTTCCTAATTGGGATTCTTATTTGTTAGACATTGCTTCCTTATTTTTGGAGTCTCACATTTCAGATTTGGAGGACACATTTGAGGGGTTATCTCTCCTCTTTGATGAAAGCTATTGCACAACTATTATCAAAACTATCTCTATCTTTGGAGAATGTTCAAAATCGGGTTCCAATGGTACCTTGTTTTTCACCTTCTATTGTGACTGGGCATATTCCTGATTGGTTTTTGGCATCATCTTCCAAGGTCTTGGAAATGAGTGATCCCACAAAGCCAGTTTACAATTTCTATGAGATTCTTATTTTTGCTAAAATCACATATTTTTAGAAAATATAATAATTTAAACCTTAAAAAGTTCCATTTAAAGCATTCAAATTGAAGAGGGTTTGATCAAACTACCTTAGATCAAACCCCCTTGGATAGAAACCCGCTAGTTTTAAACCATACCTATAATAGAGTCTCCTTTACACCTATTAAAATGCTAATAAAAAACCACTTTTGATTTACCTTTTGGGGGATCAAATGAATTTATTTAAAATTTATTTTTTGTAAGTATGTATTCCTTATTATTAGCTTCCCAAAAAGTATAATTTTAAATAAATTTGATTTTATTATTATATTTATTTTTTATTTCTTGTGAATGTAGCTTTTTCACCGAAAATCAAGCTCTTTGTTCTGCAAATGTGGAAAAATAGAAGATTATCAAAAAAAAATTTAAAAAATATGAGTGCACCAGATATTGAAGTCCATGATCAAATGGAAAAAAAAAATTGAATTTCGATGCATATAAAAAAAAATGTGTTATACAGTCTGCCTATGTCTAAATTGTAATTGCATTGACTTCCAAACTTGATTAAGGAAAAAATATTCAATAAAACACTATGAAACCAATTGGAAGCACTAGATATCATAGTTACAAATCTAAATTTGAAAAAATTATAATTTTATCCTTCATGTAAAAAAATTTATGTGTTATACGGTGAGCATCACTCCTTAAAAATGGTGTTTACTAAAAAAACTAGTTTTTGAAAGAGATGGAAAAAGAAGTGTAATCTGATTCCAAAAGTTTTAAAAAATATATTTAAAATCTGTAGACAAAATTTCACAAATAACTAGTTTGCATCATCTTCAAATTCCTCATGGTTTAGCCGCTATAGGTGCCCGAAAGTGAAGATTTAGTTAGAAAAAATAAATTTAGTGTCTAGTTTAGCAAAAAATTGTAAACCAGTATTGTGGGATCACCCCAACACATGAGTAGATTTTAGAGATATATTTTAATCCTAAATTTGGATTTCACTTGTTAATTCCTATCCAAAATGGGAAGCATTCTTGCATTTGTATTTGGTTTTGTTCCTTCCAAAAGGGAGACAAGTTGTTTGTCAACATTAGATCATGTTTCTTCTTTAGGAACTTACCATTTTTGCAAACAATTACACATTGTGGGGCCTACATAGTCTCTCTCTTTCCCTCTTATGGGGGACTATTCATTGTATATACATGATGTATGTAGTCCTTGGGGGGATTTACCTGCTTAAGTTTACTTAGGCATAATAGTGCATTTAATTATTAGGGTGGTTTTTTCCTATTTTAGGTAGTTTTCTCATTTGTCACATGTTGGTGTCAACCACCGATCCTAGTATCACAACCTACAAAAAATCTAGTAAACTTTTTCACCGCCAAAAAAGGAAACCCTAAGTTAATGCCCAATAGGAACCAACCCTTCCAAAATTCAAATGTAGCATGGAAACTAAAGATTTATGGCTCAAATTAGAGAATTACATTACCCCTCTCTGAGCAGCAAAATGATGCCCTCTTAGCACAGAATCGGGCTCCTTCACACAACTCCCAATGAGATTAAAATTTTCAGCTAAGGGTAGAGGATTCACAAGAATAAATATTCCATGTCATGAAAAATGCTTTGTCAATTGAATGCCTATAGATTAAATCACGTCCTCAAAAAAAAGGAAATGTGTTCCTTCCATGAGAAAATTGTGCACTCAAAAGAGGTATTTTCAATGGGTGGGTGTGAGTATGTTGCAACTTCCTATGGCCACAAATTGAGCGCCAAGCACTTCATATTCATGCCTCTTCCATACTGGATCTTCCCACTCAGCATGTACCCTCCACAAAGATTGGAATTGGAATTTCCTACTAGTCACAAGTTTCATATACTGGATCTTCCCACTCAGCATGCACCCTCCACAAAGATTAGAATTGGAATTTCCTACTAGTCACAAGTTTCATGCTAGGCTTCATGTAGCCTCAGCAGAGATTGTCATGTCCTGAGCAAATGGCCATGACCTAAACTCATGATTTTAAGTTCCTAAACCCTCAATTTCCACCACAAAAATCACTCTCTTCCACAAAATCACAACTTCCAACAAAGGAATAACACCAAACACAAGAATCATGCCTCTTTGCTAGGTGCAATTGGCTCTTTAATCACAAACAATAGAAGAATGATAAAATTTCAAATGCCAAAAAAAAACTCTAGCAAATAAATGATCTCAAACATCTTGGATGAAAACTCTCAATGGCAGAAGAAGGAACAGGTTGAAGGATCTGATACCATGTTGGTGTCAACCACTGAGGTTAGGATCACAACCTGCAAAAAAAAGCTTCACAAAAATGAGACAAGCAATACAAGGATATTTTACCAGAAAAAAATATGAGATGAGATATATATTACACAATGTACAATAGTGCCATATAAAGGCATGAAAATATGTGACAGGTGAGAAAACTACCTGAAATGGGAAAAAACAACCCAAATCATTAAATGAGCTATTATGCCTAAGTAAACTTAAGCAGGTAAATCCTATTTACCCTAAAAACACATATTTCTTGCCTTTATAAGGCACTATTGTACATTATTTAAATAATCTCAATTCATTTGTTTTCACTCCAAGTGAAATAGCTTCTCCTAGTGCTTCTCTCAACTGTGAAGGTTTCTTTTGGTTTGCAGTTGCTCCTAGGTGCTTTTCTCTAACAAATAAATGATTGGTAGATATTTGAATATTTGTTTTTGAAAAGGAAAAAATAGGTTTTATAGGGACCTGAAACTGGAGAGTTTAAACAAAAAAATATAACAGAAAAAGTACAAACAAACAAACGGCTGTTCCAAAAAGGAAACAACAGCACAAAGAGACAACAGGGCCCAAAAAAGGACTGCCCAAAAAACTAGCAACAAACACCACCGCGCTTCTCCAAGGTGTTCAGTAACTCCTCAGCCTCCTTTTCAACATCCTTCATATCCTGTAACCCCTGCTTGTGTATGGCCAAAGTGAAAACACAAATATATTACCTTTAAATATTTTAATAATCAATTCAACGCTTTCAATGTGTATGGCTATGATTTTGAGTTTTGTGTCTTGTCTCCATTTGTGAATATTTTTTAATTTAATAATTATAAGTGGTATATTTGAATATTTGTTAGTATAATAACTCTATGATATTATTTTGTTGGCTAATTAATCCATGTCATGAGTGGTAGCCTTTGTTGATCATTATTCGATAAAAAATAATTTAAATTTTCTTGATGTAAGCTAGGAAACTTGGCAATTTTTTTGCATCTCAATATCTATTTTAGTTTCATACCTTTATTTTGTCACACCACTAGATGATGGCATATAGGTTGTCATTCAAGGAAACTCCCTCTCTCTTATTGCCATAGTTCATTGATCTAATAGGAGAAAAATGATGTGGTGTTAACTTGGTCACATTTTCCCCACCCATCTCTAAAGCATTGTCAATTTGATAATTCTATTCCATTATGTTATTAGAGAAGAGAAGGAAGATGTAGTACCTATTAGGTACATCAAACCCTTCATCATCAACATAGAATTTACATCTAATAGATATAATATCAATGGTAAGCTTCTCTATTTTTAGGAAAGAATGTTGAGATATTGTAAAATTTCTTCATATCAATTTAGTGGCCCCTTGCTTGTAAAGGATTTTTCTTCCCGTATCATTCTAATTTAGCCATCACATCAAGCCAAAAAAATCAACAAAAATCACAACTCATAACAAATGTAATTCAATCCTTGACACTTTCTCTAAAATAGGTTTATTTCAAAAAAAAAATTGAAATTGTGGTTCTATGAGAACTTCAACCTAGAATGAAACTACAAAATAGATTATCATAAATTAGATGATGAAAAATATTTGTAAAATGTGCTCTCTATTTTTATATTTATATGAATGTTGTTCATTAAGATTTTCCCAAATGATTTAGTCCTTATCAGTTATAATAAAAATGTTTTTGTTGGCTACCTTGTGAAATTTTCTTAAGACATTAGATAATTTACTTGCTAATTTATTATATTTTTTGAATTCAATTGATAATTTTCCAATTAAATTATCTTCTTTTTTCTTCAAGAATGTTTATAATTTATGAACAAAAACTAACAATCCTAGCAAATATGAAAAAATAACGATGAAATTTACTTTTTTTCCAAAATAGACATATATTTACCTCAAATATTTACGCATTGGACTGAAGTTTGAAAAAAAATTATATAACATTTTAAGAGATTTTCTTAATGTTATCACTAATATCGGTCCTGAAAGATCACATGTTCAATACATGAGATGATCCAACTAATTTGACATTGAAGAAGAAACGTCATTAGGGGAAGGGTACTAGTAGCCGTTATAGCTAACTTCATGCATCCTAAGATCTTAAATGGTATGTCGGATTTCACCATTTTTTGGGTTTCTTTGTATACAACTTAAGAGCTTATAGCTATTGTTTCATCTTTTGAGCAGTTACAAGGAACATAGGAGCATTCATTATGTACAGAAAGGTCAAAAGTGGTCATTTCAAGTTGACATCCAATGCATATTCTCTAGTGTCCCAAAAACCATTCACTTTGACCACCACAAAATTTGCACAATTGATCCAATACATATGGACAAATGCCCCAATAATCGTGCACTACTGGTACCAATAAATATGCAAAAAATTAATGAACTTTTAATTAAGATGTATCAATGAGTGGTTATTAAAACATAAAGATAACTCGGACCTTTTCCCTAAAATTAGAAACCACTTTAAAAAAAAAAAAAATTGCACACCAAAAAATGGAACCTTCTATATGCCCAAATACAACATAGGTGAATCCTTTTTTTCTCAAAATCTAATATTCTACACTAAACGCCAATAGTAAAATTATCTTATTAAAATAATATTAATTAATACGGGCATATCACCATTCTTGTTTATATCGTTTTGAAAGGTCTAAGTGGTAGGCAACAAACTTCACGGCGAACATTCACAACACGTTTACTATCACGACAAAACATTTTTGCAGCAGCATTTAGTAAGCATGGCCGGCACTTGCATAGTTAAAATTACAGTGACAGAAGTTGGCTGGAGAGAGTTAAATAGCCGAGATGAGTAAGACAAATAAGAAGGGGACAGAGAGATCTCCAACGAAACAAACATGTGAGTCTGTTGATAACTATGTAAATTAGCAATGAATTAATTAAAAGAGTCAAGTTATTGGTGTATAATTTTCCGAATAATACAACGGAAAAGGTATCCATGCGCCATCTCCTAAATTACAAATGCAATTGTCCAGAGATTGACGAGCTAATTCAAAGCATAAAAGTACATTTCACTTCAAACGACAAATTTTGGAAGATTTATCTTATTGAACGTCTTATCTTAATTTTTAGGATTCACTTGAAACTTTATATGTTGGTGGTTGCCAATGCTCGCAACCAACGCAAACTTACAAATGAAGGCCGGTCACTCGTTGGTCTCCGTTACAAATGAAATCGAAGGCCACTGTTGATAGAAATTTATCCTTATTCGCTTCCACTCGATCTGAAACAATCATAATCTTTTGTTTTTTCTTACATTCATTAAGAGAAGAAGATTCGAAGAGCTACGATTTAAAATTTAAAAGACAAAACTGAAGTAAATATAACAGCTATATTTATCAGATGCAAAGTTGAAGCAGCATAATTTATATTCGTTATAGGTAGCATTTTGGAGTGGGATTCTACTATGTATGAGATAGCTCCTTAATTTGGAACCATACTTGGGATTTTGTTCCCCTTTCTAAGGGAAGTAAACTTTTTTATGCAAGTGTATCTATGAAGAAAAAACAGCAGTAAATGGTTTAGTGGATAAGTATAAGGCGTGGAAACACTATTTATTGAGTTCCGAGTGTTGATTCTTTTGATACTTTTGTACCTCTTTTGTACCTATTGTAAATATGAATATAATTAGATTCACATTTTCTATCGCAGTAGAGCATCAATGAGATATTCACTAGATTGATGTGAAGAGTAAATTTCTTCATGGAAACGTTGAGGAGGAGATACACTTGGGAGTAGTCATATGATTTTTAGTGGAATCCTTATTACTTTTTATAGAGAGTAATTATATTTATCTATGACATTTATAAGGGTGTATATGGCTTCATCTTTAGGACACATCTTAATCTTTTCTTTCCTTCTATTCTCTCAAAGGGATCATTTTTTCTCTTTATTTTGGGGGCATGTTCTCTCTTGGGTTATTCTCTTTTAGGGAGTTTTTATGTACATGGGTATTTCGTTTAGCTTCATTTTTCAAGATCTGATTTTTCATCTGTTTAAGTTGTACTTAAGTGAGGTGTTAGTATATGTTTTTTGTAGTGTGCAATTTTTATTTTTCTATTATCTATGTTTTTCTACATTTTTAATTAAGCTTTCTTAGGTTTATAAAAAGAGAGTATTAATGTGAGTGGATTTATGTTGTATCACCTTTCTTGGGAGTTATAACTTCCTATTTTTGAATAATTTTTGGATTTATAATTGACAAAGTCACCATATAAACCTTATTTCCTTATTTCCTAGCAACCTAGCTAGAAAATGGGCCCCACTAGGACTAATTTACCACCTTCAATGAGGTCTTGATCTAAGTGTTTGTGAAACTTACATTGTTCAGTTTCATACCCATTTTGGCAATGAACTAAGGTTTTTTGTTCCCAACCTACAACAATGAATGTTAATACCTCTAACATTTACCCTAAACAACTTAAACCAATTGATGATAACCTACAACTCAAACTATTTAGTGATGATGATTTTGACTTGTTAGATGAGCCCCTCCATGACTTCATCTCACTCAAGTCATCCACTAAGATTTGTTGTGAGCAATCTCAAACTAAGGAAGTTAATGTGATTCAACCCAAACTTATCCTTTACCCACCTAAGCATAATGTTTCATACCAACCAAGTTATAATGACATTGCTCATGTATTTGATAAAGTATATAGAATCGAAGCCAATCACAAACCTGAAAATCTTATGAAACAACAAGTAAAAGGATGTGATTCTATAAAACAAAGTATCCATACCCCTCTAGAGCCTAAAACACAAGCACCAAATGATGGTCTTGTTAATTTTCCTTTCATAGAAATCAACCACACCAACCTTGTGTTCCATTTTCTCAACTTAGTTCTACCAAATCACCCTATGTTGGTAATGGGGCCTATATAACTCCCATCCCTCATGAAGGAATGCCACATGATTTATGTTCTTGTAAATAAACCACTCCTCATAAACACACAACCCCTTCATCTAACTTTGAATATTGTTATGGTATTAGTTACAATCCTCCTCCTACACATGGATGCAATGAACACATGAACCAAACTAACATATCATACTCTTTCAAGAAAGATCTAGGGGTATATCCCTTATCTCCAAAGACTTTGCATAAAAATAGCATTCAACCTCTCAAGGAGTTTGGTGCTCTTCCTTGTGAGGAAGCACCTAATTCCTCTACCTGATACTTACTTTCATTCTATTTGGCTCACCTTTTTCCTGCACTAAGTGGGGGCAAGGGGTACGATAGGCTTGTCCTCATATGTCACTTCTCGTTGTCTCTTTTGACTCATCATTAACCTTTCATGACTGTATAATAGCAAGCTTGGGATGTGGACGACATGTCTTAAGTTGACTCACATGTGATATACACCCTTTCTTCATGATGTAGCTTATCGAAAACATGTGACTTAGCATATGGCTTTTTGAATAAGCTCTCCTACTCTCTTCCAATTTAAAGTGATTTCTCATAGTAATGGTGTTAGTAACTTCCTTAAAGTGGGAGGCATACATAGGTAACATCTTTTTGCAAATTTCACGGCATGATTTACTTTTTCTTGTGACGTGTCCTCTTCTTGGCAGTGTCATTGGGTTTGATGCCTTCGAAGAATGTATGATCAACTGAAGTGGCCTAATGCGAATGAGGAATCCCATGGATAATGATCTGACACCCTGACTGTCCTCTCTTAGAGACATTAGGCACAATGCTCCCTAAGAAGAAGACCTTACATGAACAAAGCAAAATTTCATTCAAACAAAAATTTTACATTACATTCAGAAACATTTACAAAAATCATTTTCATTGTGGTGCCATATCAAAGTTATTAGGAAGATAACTTTGGTATGGTTAGTATAATGGGAAGTCGACACACTGGCATGAATTTTTCATTATACAATGAAAAGCCAACACACTAGCATGACTCTCTCACTAAACCATTTGGGAAAATTCACCCCACGGACAAACTTATGTTCTATGGCCCCAAAGTGAGCATATTGTGGATTATTCACCCCACGGATGGCCTTATGTTATGTGGCCCAAAAGTGAGGGCATCTTTTCCACCCCGTTTTCATTACATGATTATGTATCTTGATGGTTTGACTTAGAATCTTAGATCCTAGGGGCTTGAATGCCTCCTTGATCTTTTTCATTATTTGTCATATACATTTGTACACATGGATCTTTCTTGAACATCTACTTTAGTGTGAGTTTGAAGCAAGTTCATCCTCTCACTAAATTGGGGGATAAATATATCGTAGAAAAAAGCAACTTGCTTGATTTGGGGAATAATTGATGATAAATTGGACTTAATGAGGCCTTGATTCAGTGTTGTGAGGTATTTTTCACATCCAAACTAGGCCTTGGACCCTTTCAAATGCATTTAACGATGTCTTATAAAGGTGTTGTAAGAGACTTTCACACTTTTCTAGACTTAATGAACCCATCTTCCCTTAATGCAACATTATAAAATGTAAATTTAATTGCATCTTCGCATCAATCTAGAAGGTTTTTGAATTAAACTTAATGTTATTCTAGTGTTGTAATGTGTCACATACATTCACATTGGTTATTGTGCCTTCTTAGGCTATGTGGACTTCGTTTTAGTGCTGTAAAGTGTATTTAATCACACTTTCACAATGAATTTTGTGTCCCAAGCCCTAATTGAGCTTTAAATCATCACTAATTGGCCCCTATTTCCCCATATTGTGCATGTTGAGCCAATATTTGATGAAATAACCAACAAAGTCATCATATAAACCTTATTTCTTTATTTCCTTGCAACCTAGTTAGCAAATGGGCCCCACTGGGACTAATTCGCCACCTATGGCGAATGAGTCCCATTTGAACCAATTTTGACTTTTAAGTGGGAAATTTTGGAATTTAAGTTTATTATTTTTGCATGTTGGCCTTGGAGATCCAATTTACAAACTAATAAGGTGAATTTCCAATAAAATCAAGTCTCTAAATCCTAAATCATAACCATTATTCATTATTAACCCATCATTCTTCCATCTCAAGTCAAGCAAGTTAAGGTCTCATCATTACAGTCATTAAGTTAGCTTCCAAAGACATTCAAGGGTAGATTCTTCTTGTTTTGCTACAAAACTTCAATATTGAACATGGAATGGTATTTATTTCATTATTTCATGTTTTATTACCTTCTTTCATCATTTTGGTTTAATTACCTAAAAGGGGTTTGACCAAGGCAAACCCCCATGCCCTAACATCCAACATTTCTCTTTCTTGTCTTATGTGTTTGTAGATGTAGACATCTTGGAGGATTAGAAATTATTGAATATTGCATTCCAATTTTTTTCAAGTCATCCCTTCATTGGACAAGTCAAAATACCCACAAAAATTCACTTCCAGGCCAAAATTTGATAGTTTCATAATTGGACACCTAGAGAGGCAAAAAATGCAAATTGAAGGCTCCTATTTCCACCTATGAATCTTCAGAAATTCAAAAGTGTACTCATTCACCATGGATGGTGAATGAGTCCCACTTCCAAGCCTAATTTTGGTTTTTTGCATTTTTGGATACCCATTTGTCTAAAACAGGTTCCAAAACAGTTTTATAAAATAAGGATTAGTTCACCCAGAATGGTGAATGAGTCCCACCAGGCCAAAAAATTAGGATCAATAGCATTCTAGAAGCCATTTCCAGTCTTCATCAAGTTTACAAGTGCACTTCTTCAGTTTCCTTCATTTCTATTGTAGTTTACCTTGATTTCTAGGTGTTTTTGCATTACACAATGTGTTTTCAAATACTCTTCATTTCCTTAGTTTCCATTCATTAATCAATCAATTTTAATATTTTTCTATACTTAGATCATTGCATTTAGTCATAATTTCATCACACATTCCCTTATTTGAGTGAACCACCTAGATTTTATGTTGTGGGATCTATCTCTTTCCTTTAGGTGAAAGACCCTAATTGAGCAAAGAGACATAGCATTCCATCCAACCCTAAAATATTTGGTTCAATATGCAACTAGGTGAACTATGAAAATTCAGTGAACTATTATGATATTAGAATGAAATATTTAATTAAAGGATGAAATGTTAGATTTAATTAAATAAAGGTTATTCAATTAAAATGGTGAATCGAAATGCATGCATATTTTACATGTCTACAAAAGCTAAGAACCTGCAACAAAGTTTAGAAGAGCAGACTGTAAATAGAGAGGAACTTGACATATAAATTTGAGCTTAGAATGGTTGGATAGGGATGCTAGTGCCCTAGAATTGGAATTGCAAACACTTAGAATCAATTTTTGGATCTTTGTTGGTCCCTATCTGTAGGTTCTCCTTTCAACTCAGTGACAAAACTTTTTCTGTTGTTAATAGATTCAACTTTATATAATTTTTTGACTTGTAGGACTTGAATGTTTGAATGAATAATTAGGTCTTCATTCCTTTTCCAATCCACTTTAGATCTATAGTTCTTGTACACAAGAAAGAGGGGAAAGGGTTGTGTCATATAGGGGCTTGCCTAAGTCAAATCCAATTTTGTTATTTCTACCTCCATAATGGCTATGATGATGTAGAAGAGAGCTTATTCTCTTTTTTGGAAAAGGCTAAATAATTAACAAGTGAAAATTTGACAATTGTTGCAACTTTCAAATCAAATCTACATTCTTTGATGGACTTCAAAGGAATTGTACTCATCACCTTTGAGGAGAAATTGATGCTTTATTTGAAGTCTTTCAAGTGTTAGTACAACAAAACAAATAGATATGAAACATAAATAAAATCACATGAAAATATGATGCCTTGATAACATGATGCTTGATTCAAATATGTTGTTATAATTATGCTAATTCTAATCAGCATAAGGGTTGATTGAAATATGTTATTATAATTATGCTTGATTTCTCAATTCAAAATGCTAGGATTCCTTCTCAAAATTGCTAGGATTTCAAATGAAGTAAAAAAAACATATTTATATGAAATTATTTAATTTATCATAAATTAATTACTCACAATTGATAAATGGTTTTGAATTTCTAAATATTAAAAAAAATTCAATGACAAATTCAAATTGGGGCCAAAATACACTCAGCAAGGGTGCTAGCACCCTAGTCCAAACCTATTTTGGGAATTTTTGTATCGTTAAATAGATATTAATTAATATTACCAATTCAACTTATGATTTCCTAAAGATTATTATTAAACAAGAAAATTAAATAGAAAATTCTAGGTCTAGGCACATAAGGGGGAGCTAAACCTAGTGTGAAATTGTCAAGGATGACAATTTATGATGCTACATTTAGCCCTCGCTTTAGTGAGAGTATGAACTTACACTCATGCTCACATTAAAGTAATGATAAATACAAAAAGGTTATTTTATATAAACATTAAAGAGATGGGATGAAATCAATTCTAGGGGATGCACTAACCCCTAGGCTCAAGATCCTTTGAAAAAATATAAGGGAAAAAGAGCACACACATACGTGGTGCAACTCAATATGACAAACACGAAGCATACATAAGGAAGAAACAACAACTAACATAATAAGAAAAAAATCATGTAATGTAAACACTAGATGATGAAAACACAACAAAGATACAAGGATAAAATTAATATATTAAAAAAACACAAGGTTAGTACACTAAAAGTGATTCATGTTGTGAAGGTAAAGATAACTCAGCCTTTATATTTGTCTCAAATACTAAACACCATCCATTAAATATGGTGTTAGAAAAAATGGTTCTCACATAAGGACTAGGAATTTGTGTTATGCTAAATCACTCATGAGCTACATAGATCTAATGGCTAGAAAGTTGCATTATGCTCGGTTTCCATGCAATATGATGGCTTTCATAAGGCTAACAAGTTGTGTTATGCTAGTTTACTCATAAAAAACTTTGCTTCATGAGCAAGAAATTTTTTTCATGATAGGCAGCCATGTAAAAATTCTCAAGTTCATGAATTATCATGTGTTATACCAAATCCATTGACTATTTTTTCAATCATTCCTTAGGTAGCACATTAAAGTTTATTGTCATAGGAGACAATTTAACATCACATGGGATGGATCACCTTAGAGGGTGTACAAAAGTTTAATGTCATTGGGGACATGTCACCTCAAGTGGTTGTACAAAATTTTAACATCATGGGGGACACATCAACTTAGGGGGTGCACAAAAGTTTAACATCATGAGTCATGCATCACATTAGGGGGTGTAAGAAAATTTAATTTCATGACGATGCATCATAAAGTGTTGCCCTAGGGGGAATTATAAATAACACAACCACAAATGGTGCACATGAACAATTTTCCAAGCCATACCTTACTATATATCATGCATAATATCACCACTAAAGGGATACAACATGACTTTAAAGTCCACACCTTAAGTGATATAATGCCTAATACCACTATAAAAGGGTCATCACATGTAGATGTCAAGACACACTTTAGGGGATATGGGTATGTGCAGGATCATGATGGGCCAAAAAGTGGCGATATGATGGGTATTTGTAGCGTATGTGGTTGACAACCTTTTTTTTACCCAAAATTGATAAAACAAAAAGGGTTTTTAAAGGATATTCTCAATTTTGACCAAAGTCATGATTGATAGGCTAATTGAAAAATATCTATATCTTTCAAATGGTATCACATATTTTAAATCTAAAACATGCGTCATGTTATATACTTCACATACTATAAGACTAAAAAAAAGAAAATTGAATTTCATGAATTTTTGACCAGGTTAAGGTGGTCAAACACACGAGTTTTTATATTTTTTAAAAGTTATAAAAAAATCATAATTAATTATTTACTTGGAAAAAAATTACAAAAAAA
Source organism: Sequoia sempervirens (assembly GCA_007258455.2). Classification (NCBI taxonomy): domain Eukaryota; kingdom Viridiplantae; phylum Streptophyta; class Pinopsida; order Cupressales; family Cupressaceae; genus Sequoia; species Sequoia sempervirens. Next base: position 110,334,534 of record VDFB02049217.1, on the reverse strand, counting down.
ATGCATCGCATTAGGACATGAGTCCTCTACTTATATCTAAAATCTTATAAAAAAATATATCATTTTATTATGGTTAGGGTGGTCAAACATACACCTACTTCTTATTTTTTTCCTAAAATTGAAGTACTACTCCATTGAAATTTCAAATTTTCACCAAATAGATTTTTTTTTAAAATAAACCTAGTAGTTTAGAAACCAAATTCAATTTTCTATAGATTATATTCTTGCATATCTTTTAAATAATATAAATAACTTATTCAAATTTTTACGTCAAATTGCCTAACTCTGATTTTTTAGAATTTTTTGCCACTTTAGGGCTTGTTTTTTCCATGATGATCCCGCACATACCCATATCATGCAAAATATCACCACTAAAGGGACATAACATGGAAATGAAAGTCCACACATTAGGGAATTTCATGCACAATACCACCACAAAAGGGGCATCACATGATTTACATTACTAAAAAATTTCCAAATAGATTGGGGAACATTCCCCCCCTTAAAATGTTAGTGTACACTTGTTACACTAATATTTTAAGGAGATAATGAATAAAGATGTTGAAGTTGAGAAAGCCAACCTCACAGACCCTAAAGATCACCTGCATTCAAATAACTTGTCACAGAAAGAAGACATTCTAGACAAAAGGAAAGGGTGCTCTGAAAAATAAAAATTGTATTAATCAGAGTGAGAGATAAATTACAATGATGAATCCTTATAAAAGGATATTGTGCAACCCTAAAAGAAACCCTAATGGGTAGACATTTAATAATTAATATAATTATTAAATGTCACAAAATGCAACTAAAGTGAAATCTTAAGAGAGGAATAAAGGTAATTTAATCAACATGATTAAATTAAAACCTTTACTCTAACACCCCCCTTAAGATGAGCAAAAGTGCAGTTACAAACATGTGCAAGAAAGAAAAGGTAACTATAATGCAAGAAAGTAAACTTGGGTCCCGACAACAAGGCCTGATCAAGTACCCAATTACAACCAAATCTCTGTAAAGTGGAGAAATAGAGAAAACCTCATGGGAAAAACTCTACTCCAAAAAGAGATGTAAGAAATAAATGCACTAATAATAGAAGGATAGGAGGTGGATAACATAAGACCCCCCATAGATAGCTTCTACCATATAAGTACATGTACAATGGTCTCCATAAGAGAAAAAGAAAGAGACTAGAAGCCCCCCCCACAATGAAGAAGCTCCTGTCATACATATGGATGCCTGACGTAGAATCCAGAAAGAGATCCTGAAGCAGCATATAATATTCCTCCCCTTGGGAAGAAATGGATCCAAAGGATGAAGATGAAGAAACCCTGTGAAGAGAGAAGAATCAATCTGTCTCAAGATGTGTGCCATAATAGGATGTTGAAGAATCTCTCTGTCTGAACTGAAACAAAAGATGTCAAATCCAAATTGAACTGAAGACTCAAAAACTGCAACCTCTGAATGCACATATGATGGTGGGCTAACAGCTGGAATATGGCTGTCAACAAAGAGGAGCTGAAAATCCTCAAAGTAATCCTCTAGATCTGCAATATAGGACTCTACAAACAAAGATGAAATGCCTGCAAGATAAGAATCTCAAATAGCCATGTCTGAAAGATGTATGATGTTTTTCTTAGTTGAATCAATAAGAGCCAAAGAAGAGGCAATATCAAACTGATCAAGAACAATAGGAGAAGATGTTGATGCATGTATAATCTCAGTCTGAAGAGTAGGAACTGTGAGACAATCCTATGATTCATCAAAATATGTAAGGGTGTCTAAATACTGAAGTTCCTTTAAAGTATCATGATCAAAGGGTGCATTCTCTCTCCAACCAATGGGCACAAGACAATCTGAAGTAGGATCCTCTGGGAATGGAGAAAGACTAGGGTCTCCATAGATCTCCCAAAGACATGTCCAAAGTGAGTGAGGACAATCAATGCCCGATATAGCCCACACAGTGTCAGAATCAACACTAGACAATATAAGTCCTACTATGTGATTTCTAATGATATCCCAAGCTATTTTTCCCTTTCAAGTTTCTGGTTCAGGTTTGAGATCATACAAATAATTCAAAATATTAAGCCACCTACAGTGTGTAAGTATGCCCTTTGCCCATGATTCATAATTACCCCGTTCCAGAAAAACAACTGAAGGGTGAGTAGAAAAACCCATGATAACTCTTTAAATTAAAAATATGAGACTAACTGACCTCAATACTGATAAACCAAATCAAATAAAGTCATCCCACGTAAACAAATTATTTCCAAGTGCTGAAACGTCCAAGTAATTGAGAGATGTGTGAAAAAAAAAATACTGAATAAAATGTACCTGGTGCAGATTCTAGAAAAATAAATGATAGATCTATAAATATCAAAGAAACACCTTTCCAACGCCTATTCGTTTGCGAAAAACAGAGTCCGTATGCAAAAGATATGGCTCCGGGAGTGCAAAAATTTTGTTCTGATTTTTACTGAGAAAAAATGCACCAAAATGGAAAAACCAGGTAAACATTCTACTCCATCAGATCGGTGTTGGAACCAGCTTTCCAACGCCTATTTTCATTTGAAAATATGAGCTAAAACGCCCGAGATATGCCCGTTTTACTAAAAGTACTCATTTAGGCTTTAAACCAAAAATATTCAGCTGAACCTTCATGCATGAAAATCGAGGCAGAAATCAAAAGGGCACGAAAATAGAGGCAGCTCAAAATTGATGTAGCAACCAAAAAGATGAAACAAAAATCGTCTCATCCGTACGGATCCGTGCAATTGTATGGATTTTTGTAAACATTTTTTTGAAATTCCCCAAAAACACTAAAAATCAATTTTCAGCAAACCCTATCATATTTGATATGAATAAAGGGGTTTTTGGGCCTTCTGAGCGCACTCATGAGGTCCTTTTTTCACTATCATGCTTTTTTTGAGAGATAAAAGTGAAAATTTCTTAAAAAGTGATGGAAAACCCCTTTGATCTGGCAAAAAAGAACTGGAATGAAACCCTTGCAAGAAAAAACTCTATAAGCTGATATCTTCAAAAAAATAATAGGTAGCCATAGATTTGGAGCTTTGATACCATGTTGAAGTTGTGAAATCCAACCTCACATACCCCGAAGATCACCTACATGCAAATAACCTGTCACAGAAAGAAGACATTCTAGACAAAAGGCAAGGGTGCTCTAAAAGCTGAAAATGTATTAATCAGAGTGGGAGATAAATTACAATGGTGAATCCTTATAAAAAGATATTGTGCAACCCTAAGAGAAACCTTAATAGGTAGACATTTAATAATTAATATAATTATTAAATGTCACAAAATGCAACTAAAGTGAAATCTTAAGAGAGGAATAAAAGTAATTTAATCAACATGATTAAATTAAAACCTTTACTCTAACACCCCCCTTAAGATGAGCAAAAGTGAAGTTACAAACATGTGCAAGAAAGCAAAGGTAACTACAATGCAAGAAAGTAAACTTGGGTCCCAGCAACAAGGCCTGATCAGGTACCCAATTACAACCAAATCTCTGTAAAGTGGAGAAATAGAGAAAACCTCATGGGAAAAACTCTACTCCAAAAAGAGATGTAAGAAATAAATACACTAATAACAGAAGGATAGGAGGTGGATAACATAAGACCCCCATAGACAGCTTCTACCATATAAGTACATGTACAATGGTCTCCATAGGAGAAAAAGAAAGAGACTAGAAGCCGGCCCCACAATGAAGAAACTCTTGTCGTACATATGGATACCTGAGGTAGAATCCAAAAAGAGATCCTGAAGCAGCATATAATATTCCTCCCCTTGGGAAGAAATGTATCCAAAGGAAAAAGATGAAGAAACCCTGTGAAGAGAGAAGAATCAATCTGTCTCAAGATGTGTGCCATAATAGGATGCTAAAGAATCTCTCTATCTGAACTGAAACAAAAGATATCAAATCCAAACTGAACTGAAGACTCAAAAACTACAACCTCCGAATGCATGGATGATGGTGGGCTAACAGCTGGAATATGGTTGTTAACAAAGAGGAGCTGAAAATCCTCAAAGTAATCCTCCAGATCTGTAATATAGGACTCTACAAACAAAGATGAAATGCTTGCAAGATAAGAATCCCAAATAGCCATGTCTGAAAGATGTATGATGTCCTGCTTAGCTGAATCAATAGGAGCCAAAGAAGAGGCAATATCAAACTGATCAAGAACAACAGGAGAAGATGTTGATGCATGTATAATCTCAGTCTGAAGAGTAGGAACTGTGAGACAATCCTTTGATTCATCAGAATATGTAAGGGTGTCTAAATACTGAAGCTTCTTTAAAGTATCATGATCAAAGGGTGCATTCTCTCTCCAACCAATGGGTATAAGACAATCTAAAGTAGGAACTTCTAGGAATGGAGAAAGACTAGGGTCTCCATAGATCTCCCAAAGACATGTCCAAAGTGAGTGAGGACAATCAATGCCCGATATAGCCCACACAGTGTCAGAATCAACACTAGACAATATAAGTCTAGGACTATGTGATTTCTAATGATATCCCAATCTATTTTTCCCTTTGAAGTTGTTGGTTTAGGTATGAGATCATACAAATAAAGCAAAATATTAAGCCACCTATAGTGTGTAAGTATGCCCTTTGCCCATGACTCATAATTACCCCATTCTAGAAAAACAACTGAAGGGTGAGTAGAAAAACCCATGATAACTCTTCAAATTAAAAATATGAGACTAACTAACCTCAATACTGATAAACTAGATCAAATAAAGCCATCCCACGCAAACAAATTATTTCCAAGTGCTGAAACGTCCAAGTAATTGACAAATGTGTGAAAACACAAAATACTAAATAAAATGTACCTAGTGAATATTCTAGAAAAATAAATGACAGATCTGGAAAGATCACAGAAACACCTTTCCAACGCCTATTTGTTTGTGAAAAACGGAGTTCGTATGCAAAAGATATGGCTCCAAGAGTGCAAAAATATTGTTCTGATTTTGACTAAGAAAAAATGCATCAAAATGGAAAAAATAGGTAACCATACCTACTCCATCAGATTGGTGCCAGAACAAGCTTTCCAACGCCTATTTTCATTCGAAAATACAGGCTAAAACGCCCGAGATATGCCTATTTTACTAAAAGTACTCATTTAGGCTTTAAACCAAAAATATTCAGCTGAACCTTCATGCACAAAATAGAGGCAGCACAAAATTGATGCAGCAAGCAAAAAGAAGAAACAAAAATTGTCTCGTCCATACGGATCCGTACAATCGTACGTATTTTTTAAAACATTTTTTTGAAATTCCCCAAAAACACTAAAAAATCAATTTTCAGCTAACCTTATCATATTTTATATGAAAATAGGGGTTTTTGGGCCTTTTGAGTGCACCCATGAGGTCCTTTTTTCACTATCATGCTTTTTTTGAGAGATAAAAGTGAAAATTTCTTTAAAAATGATGAAAAACCCCTCTTATCTGGCAAAAAAGAACTAGAATGAAACCCTTGCATAGAAAAAAACTCTGTAAGCTTATATCTTCAAAAAAAGAATAGGCAGCTGCAGATCTGGAGCTTTGATACCATGTTGAAGTTGTGAAATCCAACCTCACAGACCCTGAATATCACCTGCATGCAAATAACCTATTACAGAAAGAAGGCATTCTAGACAAAAGGCAAGGGTGCTCTAAAAGCTGAAAATGTATTAATCAGAGTGGGAGATAAATTACAATGATGAATCCTTATAAAAGGATATTGTGCAACCCTAAGAGAAACCCTAATAGGTAGACATTTAATAATTAATATAATTATTAAATGTCACAAAATGCAACTAAAGTGAAATCTTAAGAGAGGAATAAAGGTAATTTAATCAACATGATTAAATTAAAACCTTTACTCTAACAGAAGAGAGGATCCTTTATAAAGAATACACACCTCATGAGATTAGTTTACCTTGCCCCCCAAGTGTATGGACAAGGATAACTATATTATCATGTTGCTTCCTATTGATAAAATATTGTTACATAATATATTTTGTGCCCCATGCATGAAAATGACCATCATATGATAATACAAATTCCAGATACCAAGGAGCAACACTATAGCAAGTAATATATTATTTTGTATGGATCTATATTAGTATCATATATTTTGATTAACCACTATAATTTTCTCTTTAAAGTACAACACTTATTAGTAGAATGGTAAAATGTTTGATGATATGCATAAAAATATAAGTTTTGATTTATTTTTTGTCATCTTTTCTTTCACAAATAGGTGGTAGGGTGATTAATTTCCATTGTAAAAGTGTGTATAATGTACATTCTATTTTAGAAAAGGGATGTGGAGCTGGAAGGAGGTCATCTGTAATTGGAACATAAGGTGGTTGGTGGGGAATAATTAGGAATAAATTTCTTTTGAAAAGGTGGAGGGTCTTGATAACCAATTCATTTTGTAGAGGCATGTAGTGTTTATTCTAAGATATTCATGTTCATCATTTGTATCAAAACCTTGTTTTGGAAGAATCTTAAATCCATGGCCATAACACTTTTAATGGGGATATCACTTACTTTGTTTGTATAGGATTTATATTTACTTTGTTATGAAAATGTTTATCTTTATTGGCATTTGAAATGGAATTTAAATGCGATGGGTGAGGGTTGAATTGTAAAGGAGTTGCTTTATGAGAGAAAGAAAACATGTGGGCAAGTGAAAATAGTTGGGGGGAAAAAGTGGCCAACTTTTTTTTTGAAAATTCATAATGTGGGTGCATTATAATGTGCTCACATTATGGCTTGGTGTGACTAATCCTAGAACATGCTTCTATTATAACGCGAGCATGCTTTTAGTCTTTATAAGAAAAAAAGAAAAAAGAAGGAAATCAAAATTATTTTACATTATCATATTTATTCACTCACAACCTACAAACCCTTCCAAGGCATGCTCACATTGTGGAGACCTCAATTTCATTTATTTTCTTCACTGAATTGTTTCTATTTCTTCATTGGAATGTCACCACGTCAATGGGAAACTCAGAAGAGTAAGCTTTCATTATATTAAAAATAAATTTATATTAAAGCTAGAAAGTGAGTGTCTAAGTATGTAGATTTCTTACTCTTTTTATTATACCAATTTTAAATGTCACTACTAATTACCTTAATTCTCTAGAATAATATAATTCAAATGATTGAATGAATACATTGAAGGTCCTTAAGTACCAACAAATAGAACCAAATTATGTTAAACATTTGTTAGTTGGTTCAAGGTGGAAGGATGAAGGTGCCTAATTGGTCATTTTATGTTTTAAATTTTAAATTGGAAGAGGTCAGTTCATAATTGTGGGGTTGTCCCAATAATCCTAGACTTGTATCAAAATTGATTAATGGTCAAAATCCAAGTAACAAATGATTAAATGAAACTAAGAACATATATACATATGATAAACATATATATAGAAATTAAAAAATAAAATTACATACTAAGACATTACCTTCAAATAAATTTGACTGTTATACCTAGCCATATCTTAAACACATTTTTCCATTAATTTTATAAGGACTTATTGTTGCTTCATACTCCAACAAAAGTAGCTTTAAAATATGATAGAAATTAATAGCAGAAAGTTGTAATGAAGAAAATGCTTGAAAATGCAATTCATAATGTGCAAATAGATTGATTCGCCCAAGGTGGCAACTGAGTCCAAGGATGATTTTTTTTTTTTTTTCAAAAAATGTAAACTAATTTGTATGCATTTCTAATGCAAAATGAAGATGCAAATGCAAAATTTGAGTTTTTTGTAATGTTTTGAAGTGCAAAAATGAAATCTATATGAGATATTTACTAATGCAAGTTTGTAAACCCTAGGATGCAAAAACAATGCAAAGGCTAATGCAAACTAATGCTATGAGTCCTAGGATGTAAATGAAATACAAATCAAAAAGATGATGTTCAATATGCAGGTTCACCAAAATGAACCATCAATTTTTTATGTGTTATGTATTCTCTTGCTCTCTTAGGGTTTTTCACCTAAAAGGAGAGAGATAGGCCAAAAAATGTGGTGGTTCACTCAAATTAATGTATGTATGATGGAATTATGCCTAAATGGAATAATCTAACTACAACAAACTAATAAAATTGATTGATTATTTATGCAAAACCTAAGAAATATGTAGTGTTTGAAGACATAGTGCGATATGTAGAAATGAACTAGAAACATGCACAAATGAAAACAAAACTTAACGAAACTAAATAGAGTGCAATTGGAGATGAAATTCTGGTTGTGGAAGATTCTAGGATGCTACAAAAATTGATGTTGATGACCAGTGGGACTCATTCGCCATTGATGGTGAATCAATCCCACTTCTGGTAAACTTTGTTGAAACTGGTTTCTGAGTGTCGGGAATTGAATTCTGATGATATCACCTTTTCCAGCTTGCCAATGGGACTCATTCATCAGTAATGGTGAATCAATCCTCCAAAAAATTTCAAATTCTAAAGTCAACTCTATGGGTCTAGATCTGCACTTCTCTTCTTGTCGGGTTAATGGAACCAAATCTGTAGAAAATGGGCCGAATATTGTCTCCAAGTTTGAATTAGGGTTTATTTGACTTGAATAGCTTTGATGACTTGTTGACCACTTTTCAATACCCATTTATTTGACAAATCTACCTACGATACCTACAAACACACATGCAAAGAGGGGGAAAATGGTTAAGGGTTAGAGTATAAGAATTTTCCTTGGCCGAATCCCACTTTGGTAATCAAACCCTTGATAAAGAAATCAAATGAAAACAAGGAAGGAATGATGAAAAAATATCATGCAAGTGTCCTAAGATCACCAAACCCTTGTTAAAGTTTGAAGATATGTCAATGGCTACTCCAAAATGCTTGAATGGTTGAATGAATTAGGATCAATGGGGGTTAAAATGGATAGAAAAACATTTATTTATATACACTTATTCCCTAATTACTCGAAAATACAACATCACAGGCTGACCTAAGTCTTAATGAATAAAAACCCGAAAGAATTTTGAATTTATTTTGAATTTTGTGCCAAGAGGGACTCATTTTCCACCCATGGAAAATGGGTCCCACTCAAAGCTTTCAAGTGGGTGTTGGGAATTAATGTTTGTCAGGTTTGTATTAAAAAAAACACTTCAATAAGGCCTATAAGTGCATAAAGGGGCCAAACAAAGCATAAGAAAGGTATAATTAGTGGTGACAAGCCTAGAAAAAGCATGAAAGTTTGTTATAAGACTTTACGACACTTTGAAATAGGACTTGACAAGGAATAAAAATGGAATATTTAGATGAATTATAATAACAAGAGTCTAGAAAACTATAGAAATGTGTTACAACACTTCACAAAACCTTCACAAGACATCATAATTTGAATATTCAAGACCTAATGTGAATGCATAAGTTACATTGCAAGATTAAATCTAAGAAAAATAAGTCAAGCATCATAGGAAAAAGACCTAAATGACCATGAAAATGTCAAAGATCCATTTTTCTATGGAACATTAAGATAAAAAGCATGGGAGCTCAATGAATGTGTGAATATTTATATGCAAACATAGGAATAAGTATGTTTGAATATTAGCAAAACACAAGTATTAGCATCCCATATTGAGCATGCAAAAGGAAAGAAAAAGAGAAATGTTCAAAAGTGGAAAAGTGTAGTCAAAGGTGGGCTCACTGGTGCAACCTTTTTTTTGGAACAAGGGTAGATATCTTCAATATATCTGAAAGTAATAGTTAACACTTTGCTTGGAAATCAAATTTTGTTGCTTTCACAATGGTTATTTTAAGCCACTCCTTAGAATTGTAATTGTCTGTTATGATCAAGTTAGTAAAGATGTAAGCTTTACAAACAAGGCCTTTAATAAAAACACTAGGATTTATTGTAGAGTTTGAGCTATGCTACACATATAGAGGTCTTTTGCTGGGAATTGTAGTAAACTAGTTGAATTTTCATCAAAAGCAATACACCAAAGGTTGGTTGAATGGTCTTGCAGCGTTAATTGTATAAGGTAGCGATAGTTGCATTCCTTGATTTCCATCTAATAGTAATCACAAAAATAGACATCAACATGAGGGCATGTGCATTTTCTTTTGCATTGCTTCCCATTAACTAGCAAGGGGCAAGAAGAACAACAAAAAGACTCAGTTTTTGCAATTTCATTGGTTTCTTTAAAAATGGCTTCAACAGTTTCTAGCAAGCCAAGGCAGTTATTCAAGATGAATGCAACAATAACTCTTTCAGTTGAAGGATGGAGCCTACAAGGTCTAGAAGAAGATGAAACCATGTGTTCTACTTTGATTGGGCCTATGGATCTAAGAGTGTTTGTCTTAGAAATAGAAGGGTTAATGTTGAGGACTGTTGCTATTGATGTGTTAATAAATTTTTGAATTATAGTAGCCTACATAGCCACCTCACACAACAACTATGACTATATCACTAGAAAGATACATCCACTCCAAGAAAACACCTTTTTATTGCCAACTTGGGCCCCAAAAATTAACATCAATGAAACAAGCAAAGATACCATATAGTTTAATAGTTCCCTGAATTGTTTCAGATCCATTTTTCCTACAAACAGTTGATATGTAGCCCACATGGACTATAACGCCAATAATATCAACCAAACTATTATCACTATAATTGGTCATCCCACTAACTACCACAAAGGTTGAGGTTTTTTTTGGCACAAAGATATCATCTTCGCACTATTTTAGTGTTGATTTTTTGTCCAAGACGATTTCCATATTACTTTTTAATCTCTTTAATTTTTTATTTCCTTCCTTCACCAAACCTCTTGATATTAAATAAGTTGCACCTATCTCAACTCTACCATAACAAAATTCAGCAATATCATGAAAACAAGTAGCATAAATTTTTGTCCCCTCCATATCTATAATGTCAAAATTGAAAAGTTGGCTTTCACCTCGTTGTTTATGGAAATGGTACATTTCTATAATATGTGTTACATTCCCTTTGACTATCCAAACATTTTGATAAATGTTCAAAACTTTAACAGGGATGATGTTTGGAGGACTATTTTTCTATTGAGGGGAGAACTACACACCAAATTTAGGGGTCCGTTTAGAAGGAGAAGGTGACTCTTCTCCTAACATTTTCTCTTCTTGGTGCTTGAAGAGATACCTAGGGGTCCCAATGATTTGACAATCTAGCATAATGAAAACTAAGTTGAATATAATCAAGGCCCTGAAAAAAAAAAGAAACAATATATTGCATAAATTATATTCGGCACATACAAAGGAAAAAGAGAATTTAAAAAAATACAAAAGAAAGAATGCAGCCCGCCTTGAATCCTACACATTTCTATAGACGTAGTCTCGCAAAGATATGGGGGACCCTATTTTCAAGGCACCTAAAAATAACAAGTCATTGCATTTGGAAGGCAGAGTTCCTATTTGTATATGGTGTTCATCAAGCAAGACAACCTTGTATCATTCAACTTTCCCTTCATCACCACCAAATTTTTTGAAGTACAAGAGCTAAACAACCGAAGAGGGAATGATATCTCCAATATTGAATGAAATAATTGCAAATGAAGTCAAAGTTGGTTGTTTCTTTGCAGCCTACAAAGACAAGTTCAATCAAGGAAAATGTACTTGATCACACCAAATGGATAAAAGGAGTAAGGAAAACAGAGGCTACAAAGAGATTTTTTTATGTGCTAGAAAAGATCAATGTGTATCTACTTCCACATCTATATGCTTTACCAAGGCCAACCTTGTGTGAATAAACCTAAAGGCCAAGAAAACTAGAAGCATAAATAGGAAAAGGTATGTGGTGTACATTTTTGTATTTGAGAATCCTAAAATTAAATAAATTGAAAGGAAATGTTTAGGTTGAATACAAAAGAGGAAGGAAACAATAAAAACAAATTTGCAATAGGTATAAGGAAAAGGAAATATAAACTTACGAAATTAGGATCTGAAGGCTGGCGGTTGGCACCCTTTGAGCTAGAATCCACAGCGGGACCTATGGGGGATGTCATCAAATCAATCTTGGGGAGCTCTGGAGACCCATCCACAAAGCTCCATTCCACAAACATAGTTGTGGGAACTTTAACAAGGAGGAAATGTTGCAATTTTAGTTGACTAATTGGGAGCTCTATTTCACAATCAAAATAAAATATTAATGTATTGTAACGTCTAATGCCAACTGGTAGACAACTTAGAAATATTGATAATCTACAGCCATTTTACTAATTTTATTAAATGAAAATGGGTATAACCATTCCACTTTTAATACTCTCCAAACAATAAGAGATGCAACAACAAGAATAAAAATGATAAATGAAAATGTATATATCCCTATATGTATTTGTTTATCATTGAGGTTGCTTATATATGTATGCATGAAATTTTTACTATACTTCTATATATACCTATAAGAAAATATTTGTATATGTTGCTAGCTGGTCCCTTCATCCTTTCTTATCCAAACAATAGGGTATACAACAATAATAAAAAAATTGATTAAGTACATATATGCATTGAATTTCCCCTCTGTCTGCACATTTAAAAAAACATGCATATAACCAAATATATATATCCATATGTACAAATGTATATATCTATTTATATGTACACTACCATATCTAAATAGATGTGTCTACTATATTTATTCCTAACTATGTAGCCATTGACATGCCAAGCAAGGGCCTACGTAAAAATGGGTATAATGAAAAGGTGCACACTAGAAAGAAGGAACAATAAGCAAGGGGTGAAAGTTTTGCAAGTCAACAACATGTTTTAAACATTGTAGCCTATTAAAATATATATGCAACAAGGGGCTCTTTGCCACCTTGGATTGCAAAAGCAGAATGTAACAATTGGCATTCACCTATCAGCTATTTGTTTCAAATTTATGTTGGGGTTTTTGTTAGCCCAGCCATGAATAGAATTTCTTGGCACTGGAAATTAATAATCGTCGACGATCGATAGGGAGTTTCCTAAGGTTTTTTACATATGACGATGTGGATTTTGCTAATTATGTGGGCCAGCGATGGTGGGGCTAGTTGCCTCAATGCACAAAAGTATAATGGTAATTGCTTGCTTGTGTGAGGGTTAATGCATGTTGAAGTTGTTGTATGATGGCATGAGAGGAAGTAAATGTAATATTCAATGTTGTAGCATGGGAAAGTATACTATGAAATGTACGTGAAAATATATTGATTAAGTTGCATTGTTGAAATCTAGCCATTGTGGTGTTATGAACATGTTACACATACTATACCATTAAATGTTGTATTATTAACATCTCAATGCTATATCATTGAATGCTATGGTTGTATTGTAGCAATTTTCTCACAAGCTAAATAATACTTATATATGTTATTTTTAACTCATTTTAAATCAAAGTCTACATAAATATAAATAAATATAGCAATATACATCTATTTAGATATACATGTGTCTATATAAATTTTTTCTACTTTGTCAAATGAGCCATAGTAGTCTTGGTTTGTATATATGAATATATATATGCCTATATGTATATTTTTAAATATGAGATGGGGAATTCAATATATATATATGTGGGTGTGTGTGTGTGTGTGGGTGTGTGTTTCAGGGAATTCAATACTATTTCCCTTTTTGTCTATAATATTTAGTAGCAAATAAGTGTTTTTGAAAGAGGAAAAAATGGGTTTTACAGGGACCTGAAACCATAAAGTTTACAAAAAAAAAAGATCATCAAAGACCCCATAAATAGAGAGGCTGTAAAGAAGACAACAAAATGACAAAGCCACAGCCACCAAAAAAGCCAACAAGGGCCATAGAAAAGACCCAAAAAGACTAGACAAAACGCCAACAATGACTAAACTTGGGACTTTAACATTTCTGCAGTCTCAACTTCCATGCCATTCATTTCTTCAACCCCCCTCTTAAAGATCTAGACCATCTGGGTAGTAGGAGGTGCTTTCCTCTTAAGGTTGGCACAAAGCCTTTTAGAAATTCCTTGGTCCTCATTCTTGCTTTTAGAAAATGGGTACAGTAGCAAATAAGTGTTATTTTAACACCTATGATACAATTTCTCTATTTTTCTGTAATATTTACTACCAAAGAACGTAGCTTGAATCTTTTATCAATATGTTTCATGATATTCTTTCTTTCTCATATGTTTGTAGCTCCCTACAACAAACTGCCTAGGGTTGTTTATGATAGTGGTGGAGCTTGCTAATTACGTGGGTTAGTGGTGGTGGGGTTGGTTTCCTTGATACACAGAACCAAAATGGTAAGTGTTTTCCTGCATGATGGTTAATGCATCCTAGCATTGTTTTACGGTGGCACAAGATAAAGTAAATGCAATATTCAATGTTGCAATCTGACAAAGTATAAAAACATACATTGGAAAAGGTTAGAAAATAACATTGGGTAGCATTAATTTTCACATATAGTTCACATTCCATACCATTTCCTTTCATTGGATTTTAAATTAAATTTATCAAAAGTGAACCAAGCAATAAGTTGTACAAAATGCATATAGCACCAAAGATGGAAAAAGATAACAAGGAACATAACTAGAGGCCAAGAAACATACACAAACCAAAAGAAATTGAAAGCAGTCCAAAGGTACAGGTCAATGTCATGTTTGTAGTTTATACCAATCTACAAAATTTTAGAATTTTGAAAGTTAAAAACAATTCTTGTCACAAGGACAATAGAATAAGAAACTCCTAAAGTGTCATGCCAAGCAAAAAAAAAACATGAGGAAACAATCCTTAATTAAATACATAAAAACATTTAGCTAGGTTAAAATATGAAGAATACAAGAGCTAAACTATGGTAATGAACAACTTGTTATAGGAAGCTTCAAACATATGAGAAAATGAGAATATCATGAAACATATTGATACAAGACAAGCAATCTATGTAACAGTTGGCTTGTCAATTCAAAATTCAAGATACATTATTTGGTAGTAAATATTATAGAAAAATAGGGAAGCTATAAAAAGCTATTGGAAAGACACTTAGTAATCACAAGAAAATGATAGTTGATTGAAAACCCACATTAAATAGAACTTTAAAACATGGAGAATAGAAGAGGTGAACTACAATAATGAACAGTCTGTTATGGGGAAGTGGGAAAAACAATATCATGAAACATATTGATACAAGATATACAATCTATGTAACAGTTGGCTTGTTAATTTAAAATTTGAGCTAATTATTTGGTACTAAATATTATAGACAAATAGAGAAATTGTAAAAGAGTTGTTAGAAAAACACTTAAGAATGACAGGTAAATGATAGATGATCAAAAACCCACATTAAATAGAACTTTAAGAGAGGTAGAGAAACATACACAGACCAAAAAAATTGAAAGCAACCCAAAGGTACAAATCAATGTCATGTTTATAGTTTATAGAAGTCTACAAATTTTCAGAATTTACAAGAGCTAAACTACGACAATGAATAGTTTGTTACAAGGAGTTTCAAACAAATGAGGGAAAAAAAAATATTACGAAACATATTGATACAAGAAAAATAATCTATGTAACAGTTGGCTTGTAAATTCTAAATTTGAGCTACATTATTTAGCACTAAATATTATAGACAAATAGGGAAATTGTAAAAGAACTATTAGAAAAATCCTTAAGAGCCACAAGAAAATGATAGATGATCAAGAACCCACATTAAATAGAAAACTACAAGAATGAATAGTTTGTTATGTGACACTGAAAAAAATGAACAATTTGTTATAGGGAGCTTCAAATAGATGAGGGGAAAAGAATACCATGAAACAGATTGATACAAGACAAGAAATCTATGTAACAGTTGGCTTTTCAATTCTAAATTTGAGCTACATTATTTGGCACTAAATATTATAGACAAATAGGGAAATAGTAAAAGAACCATTAGGAAAACACTTAAGAACCACAGGAAAATGACGAATGATCAAAAACCAACATTAAATGGAACTTTTAAATATGGAGAAATATTCAACTTGAGAGATAGAAAAGAGGTTTAAATTATGACAAGATCATAGGATGGACTATCAAGAGGATGTATTCTCACTTACAATCAACCGAAGACATAGAAATGACTAAATAGAGGATTTATCTAGACCATTTGTCATTATGATAGGATAATGTTTGCTAAATTTTAGATTTTAGGTCAGATTATATGTGAAATTAAAATAAATTAAACATTAAGACTTTGTATTTACAACAAGAAAAATAAAACATCAAATAAACCCACTATACAAATGATAAAAGAGTATACCTTATTGACATTAAAAATCTTGTAATAGCGAACCTTACTAAAAATTAAATCTTCAATATTGTATGTTGATCCTCAAAAGAAGATCAAAGATGTTGTAATGAAAAATCTCATAGAAGATAAACCTTTTAGAGATTAGCTATCATATATTTCACCATATATTTGAAGGTACATCATACATTTCAACAATAATGAACAGCTTCTTATGGGATATTAAAAAAAAGAATATCATATTGAAACAAGCAATCTATGTAACAATTGGCTTGTCAATTGAAGATCTGAGCTACATTATTTGGTACTAAATATTATAGAAAACTAGGGAAATTCTAAAAGAGCTATTAGAAAAACACTTAAGAATCACAAGAAAATGACAGATGATCAAAAATCCACATTAAATGGAACTTTAAAATATGGAAAATAGAAGAGGTAAACTATGATAATGAATAGTTTGCTTTGTGGAACTGAAAAAAAGAATATCATAAAACATATTGATACAACACAAGCAATCTATGTAACAGTTGGCTTGTCAATTCAAAATTCAAGCTACATTATATGGCACTAAATATTATAGGAAAAATAGAGAAACTATAAAAGAACTATTAGAAAAACACTTAAGAATCACAGGAAAATGATAGATGATTGAAAACCCTGAATTTTCAGAATTTTAAAAATTGAAAATAATCCTTCTTACAAGAGCAATAGAATAATTTGTTACATTGAGGTTAAAACAGATGAGGGAAAAAGAATATCATGAAACATATTGATACAAGACAAGCAATCTATGTAATAATTAGCCTGTCAATTCTAAATTTGAGCTACATTATCTACAACTCAATATTATAGACAAATAGGGAAATTGTACAAGAACTATCAGAAAAAAATACTCATATATGTATACATATGTACATATATACACATATATATACATATATATATATATATTAGATATATATATATGTATGTGTATATAAATAAATATATATATACATGCAATGTGAACTGTATGTAAAAATCAATGCTTCGAAATATATACAAATACATATATGCATACATATATTGAAGACAAATAGAGTAATTGTATAAGAGGTATTAGAATAACACTTATTCGCTACTAGATATTATAGACAAAAAGGGAAATTGGAAAAGAGCTATTAGAAAAACACTTAAGAATCACAGGAAAATGACAGATGTTTAGAAACCCACATTTAAAAAAACTTTCAAATATGGAGAATAGAAGAGGAAAACCATGATAATGAATAGTTTGTTATGGGAAATTGAAAAAAATAATATCATGAAGAATAGATTGTTATGGGGAACTTCAAACAGATGAGAAAAAAGTAATATCATGAAACATATTGATACAACACATATAACATGTTCCATCTAGACAAAATAACCTCAATAATTAATAGTTTGTTATAAGGAGCTTCAAACAGGTGAGGAAAAAAGAATATCATGAAACATATTGGTACAAGACAAGTAATCTATGTAACAGTTGTAAGAGGTGCTAGAATAACACATAGAATCACACGTAAATGATAGATGAACGGAAACCCACATTAGGTGGGTATGTGTAGGATCATGATGGGCCAAAAAATGTCAATATGATGGGTATGTGGCTGACGACTATTTTTTTACCCAAAATTCATGAAATGAAAAGGGTTTTTAAAGGAGATTCTCAGCTTTCCACAGATATAAATTATGTTTTACTTTGAATTTAATAAGTAATTATTATTCATTTTCTATTCAAATTACGACTAAAGTCCTAATTGATAGGTTGAATGAAAAACATCTATAGCTTTCAAATGGTATCACATTTTTTGAATCCAAAACATGCATCACATTCTATGCTTTGCATACTATAGTATTAAAAAAGAAAAAATGAATTTCATGAAGTTTTGACCAAGTTAAGGTGGTCAGACATACTAGTTTTTATATTTTTTAAAAAGTTGTAATAAAAAATTCATAATTAATTATTACTTGGAAAAAATTACAAAAAAATGTGCATTACATCTGGGCATGAGTCCTCTACTTATATCTCAAATCTTATAAAAAAATATTATCATTTTATTGTGGTTAGGGTGGTTAGACAGACACCTACTTATTTTTTCCCTAAAATTTAAGTACCACGCATTGAAATTTCAAATTTTCACCAAATAGATTTTTTTTAAACAAACCTAGTAGTTTAGAAATTGTATTCAATTTGCTATAGATTCTATTCTTACATATTTTTAAAATATTATAGATAACTTATTCAAATTTTTATGTCAAGTTGCCTAACTCTATTTTTTTTGAATTTTTTGCCTCTTAAGGGCCTATTTTTTTCATGATGATCCTCCACATACCCAAGTAGAACTCATAAAGCTAATGGGTACCAATAATCTATGCAAAATGGGTATAACACCACAGACTTAATTGAAAACTCAAGTTACATTACCTAGCACTAAATATTATAGACAAATACAAAAATTGTAAAAGTGTTATTAGAATACCATTTAACAGCCACTAAACTAATTTTATCTTGAATATCTTTATGCTTTCATACTAACCCTCTACATGTATATATGCAACCACTCCTATGTTAATCTGTAATTACTCCTATGTTAAAGGGTATAACGCCAAAGATGCACAAAGATAACTACAAACAATAAACGAAGGGGAAAAACTTGTTAACTCTAACCATATTTTTTGACGAAAGAAAGAAGATTTAATTACAATTTCTCCATCCATACAGAGCCATAATATCTTTGAAGTTTCCAAAATGCATATAATGCAAAAGATACAAACATATAACAAGGGAAAATAAATAGATAGCAAAAGACAAGAATAATATATTAATTATTTATGCAAAATACCCATGTAAAATGACTTACAGATTCTAGAGCACAACAGTTTTAAAACTCTCCAATTTGCTATAAAATAGAGCCAAAGGTGACGATTTTTACAATAGTTTGATATCAAACCAACACCACAATGGCTCTTTCGACAATGCAACTTTTCTCTCACATTTCAAAGTATACTTTCCCACATTGCAACATTAAATATTGCATTTACATCCTCCTGCACCATCGTACAACAATGCTAGGATGCATTAACTCTCATGCAAGCAAACACATACCATTCTACTTCCATGTATCGAGGCAACCAATTGCACCACCACCAACCCATGTAATTAGCAAACTTCATGTCGTCATAAACAACACTAGCAAACTCACCATCAACCGTCAACAATTATTAAATTATGATGCCAAGAAATTCTATACATGGCAGGGCTAATGAAAATCCCAATGAAAATTTCACACAAATAGCCTATCAACTAATAAATATTCTTATAAAAAATAATATATTAATAAATTTTAATGGTGTTAAAATGAATGCTAGAGATCAAGATGAGTTAATTTAATATAAAAAATGCTACATATAATACCATAATACATTGTGAAACCCTAACAAGAATGTTGGGATGCATACGATTAGAGAGCTAAAATTCATAGTCATGGATCAATAATTTTGCTATAAATTTGGCCTTGTAATAAGTAGTGTTATGTTCTACAACATTAATTGATGTGTGACCTACACTAATTTATCTAAATACTTGGGGATTAGTGGCATTTAAAATTATTTAAGGGTTAGCCCACAAGTGGGAGAAAATAGTTTGTTTATACCCTTAATTTACTACATGTTCCATAGTTATGAAGGAAAGAGATGTGGATTTGTGGATCATCATAGGGGTGGTAGGGATCATGGGAGAAATTTATCCAAGAGCTAGGTCATAAGATGGAGGAGAAGTGGAAGAGTGGAAGATATGAAAATGGGGGACATAGCAATCATTTTACTAGAGGAATTAGTAGTGGTAGTGGAAGCAATAATGGTGGATGTGGGAACTATGATAGAGATGGATATAGGAATATATGCACCTGTTGATATAGTAGAAGGAAGCTTATCATTTGAATCACCTACAAAATTTGAAATCCATATTGATTAAAAAAAAATTCTACCATGAATATATCTATTACTTGTGGAAGATTCATCACATTAGCCAAACTAGGCAACTCATTTAATATTTTATAATTTACATGAGAATCTACATAGGGATGAATGACATTTTAAATGTTTTGAAAAAAAAAATTAACATCCATTGAGCTATTGCCTAGAAAAAAGCTTAAAAATATCAAAGCTAGCAAGTGAATGTCTAAGTATGTAGATTTTTTACTCTTTTAATTGTACTAAGTTTCAATTTGTCACTACTAATTATCTTAATACTCTAGAATAATATACTTTTGAATGCTTGAATGAATGCATTGAAGGTTCTTAAATAGTACCAAATAGTACCAAATTATGTTCAACATCTATTAATTGGCTCACAGTGCAAGGGTGAAGGAGACTAGTTGGTCAATTTTAAGTTTTAAATTTTAAATTGGAAGAGGTCAAGTGTATAATTTTGAGGTTGTCTCAATAATCCTAGACTTGTATCAAAATTGATTAATGATCAAAATTCAAATAACAAATGACTAAATCAAAATAAAAACATATATAAATATGATAAACAAATATATTAAAGAATATATTTAAATAAATAGATACAACTATATATATATATGATATAAAATTGATTAAGAACATATTAATACATTACCTTCAAATAAATTTCATCTATACCCCTACCCATATCTCAAACGTATTTCTCCCTTAATTCTATAAAGGATATATTGTCGCTTCATACACCAACCAAGCAACTTTACTGCAAAATTTTATTTTATTGAGAAAGAGAGAGAAGAGAACGCAGCAGAATAGCGTTCTCTCCTCTTATTTTACATTCGTCTCTTTTTGTGTGTTTTTTTTTTAAATTCAATAAATGAATTGAGAATATAGAGGGCAGGTCACATAATGTCACTCTGTTGTCTTATACTGCTTTTGTAATTGGACAGACGAGGTAAATTTAGCAGGACAGGTTGGAGCCCGGATCTACTCCCAACTTCTGGCAGTAGTATTTGTAGTGAGTGATACGCTTGTTGACGGTGTCAAGGTTAGCGCTGTTACATTCTTTTGGGCCATTGACAGCATGGATTGTGGATCCGAATCCCTTTCCAGAGGTGATGGCAGAATGGCAGTTGCTATTTTTCATCCAAAACGATACTGCTGTTTTGAAGGAAATAGAGGGATCTTGCGCTACCTTCTCCGGCTCATTCAGCCCATCGAACCCAATCTCTTCTCCTGCTCGACCGTAGTTGGAGTTCCTGCAATATTACTCAACCTCAACAGTGGTATAGGTGGGAAGCAACAAGGGAAGTAAGAAAAGCATAAGATGCACAGTCAGAATTGGTTAGTTACCCGGTTAGCTGGATCGCTCCCCACCCGAAGTAGCCTTTGCCTGCAACGCATGAATACTGAGTGTTGGTTTCATCGCAGTAATCTTTCTGTGCGGCATCGATCTCTTCAATGTAGCAGAAAGCTGCGAAAGACAATCGTCATCAGTCATCACTAGTTATGGCAAATTGGAAATAGTAGTCGTAGTTAGTGGTTGCAAATTGATTACGTACATCCAGTCTCGTGCGTTACATGGGCGAAGAAGGCAGCGAGTTCTCTCTTGGCGACGTCAGAAGATCCGGAGGTGCCGAAACCAGGGTAGGCGTTGGCGGCCTGGATGAAATTATCGTAGGTGTAGAAATTCTTTCCAGCGCAGGAGCTGTCTGCACCGTTGAGAATGGCGTCAAAAAAATCGTTGCTTATGATGGAGGAGACAGCGTTGGGATTGGGGCGATCAGTGGAGGGTGTGGAGTTATTGTGACATGACCCTTGTTGGCATCCAGCTCCGCAGAAATCATTCCCAGTGCCGCAGTAGCCATATCGGCTACAACACAATTCACTCGAACACCCACAATTCCGTGCAGAAACGCTTCCAAACAGCACAACAATCTCTATTGCTAATAACAACATCGCACATCTTCTTTCACTCTCCATCTCAATATCTCTCTCAATTACTACAATTGCTGCTTCGTTGCATGTGCATCTCTATAGCTCCTCTTGTCCATATTTATAGAGTGGAAAATGCTTATCCATAAATGTTGAGGTGGAAGATAGACGCGTTTACGCGATATCTTCCGCACTTTACGCATGCATATTCGCCATTTAAATATTGCTCGCCCACATAACCCTCCAGGGACATATTGCCAGTCAAACTAATGCCCTTTGACTGGTGTGCGACTCGTTATGTAATATAATTCCTTAAAAATTCCGTGGCCCTTTCTAAGATTGTCGAGGATCATTTTATTGCACAATTGAAGCATAATTTGAAACAGAAGTCGCTTCGTGATCTTAGAGATGGTTAAGAGGACATTTTTGCTAAATCAATGAATATTAAAACTTGTAGGGTTTTTGTTTTAGACTTAACCTTTCACTTTTATTTTAGTTTTCCATTTTATATGTGATTTTTATGATTAAACATATAAATATTACAATTAAATCAATTTATTGCACAACAAATCAATGAATATGAATTCTTATGTAAAATTTTGTTAAGAATGATCTGACAATTCTAGAACATATTGATGTGTATGATGAATTGTCTAAGGATTTTAATAATAAGGATTTTATATGTGATTTTTATGAAGAAGGCAACGAGTTCTCTCTTGGCAACATCAGAAGATCCGGAGGTGCCGAAGCCAGGGTAGGCGTTGGTGGCCTGGATGAAATTATCGTAGGTGTAGAAATTCTTTCCAGCGCAGGAGTTGTCTGCACCGCTGAGAATGGCGTCAAAAAAATCGTTGCTTATGATGGAGGAGACAGCGTTGGGATTGGAGCGATCAGTGGAGGGTGTGGAGTTACTGTAACATGACCCTTGTTGGCATCCAGCTCCGCAGAAATCATTCCCAGTGCCGCAGTAGCCATATCGGCTACAACACAATTCACTCGAACACCCACAATTCCGTGCAGAAACGCTTCCAAACAGCACAACAATCTCTACTGCTAATACCAACATAGCCCATCTTCTTTCACTCTCCATCTCAATATCTCTCTCAATTACTTCAATTGCTGCTTCGTTGCATTTGTATCTCTACTGCTAATACCAAAATCGCCCATCTTCTAGAGTGGAAAATGCTTATGCATAAATGTTGAGGTGGAAGATAGACGCGTTTAGGCGGTATCTTCCGCACTTTACGCATTCCTATTCGCCATTTAAATATTGCTCGCCCACATAACCTTCCAGGGACATATTGCCAGTCAAACTAATGCTCTTTGACTGGTGTGCGACTCGTTATGTAATATAATTCCTTAAAATTTCCGTGGCCTTTTTTAAGATTGTCGAGGATCATTTTATTGCACAATTGAAGCATAATTTCAAACAGAAGTCGCTCCGTGATCTTAGAGATGGTTAAGAGGACATTTTTGCTAAATCAATGAATTTTAAAACTTTTAGGGTTTTTGTTTTACACTTAACTTTTCACTTTTATTTTAGTTTTGCATTTAATCTTGTTTTTTATTTTACAAGGTTTTTATATGTATTTTTTATGATTAAAAATGTAAATTATTACAATTAAATCAATTTATTGCACAAAAAATCAATGAGTATGAATTCCTATGCAAAATTTTGTTAAGAATGATGAGACAATTCTAGAACATATTGATGTGTATGTTGAATTGTCTAAGGATTTTGATAATAAGAGATATTTTTTATCCCTTTTCATGTTTATTATTTTTGTAATGAGTTAGGTATTCTAGTGTTATCCATAGATAACACTAGAATAGACAATTGAAATTAATGTTGGTGCAAAAGTAAATCTATAAATATTAATCATGGTTGCACCTTTAGGAATGAGGAGGTGTAAATTTACATAGAGAATTTGATTGAATTTGTGAGTTTGACCTAGTTAATTCTTGTCACCCCCTGAAATTTTATTCCAAGTCAATTTGTTTTAAAAGCTTCTCCTTTCATGATAATTTTTAAACTTGTGCATTTATGTCTAATTTGCAGCTTTGACAAATCTTATAACTATAGCGGCCATGTCAAGTTCCCTAACCGAGTTGCTAGGTTTCGAAATGTCAAAATCACCCGATCTTATTACAATCTTTGGAAGTGATGCTTTATGTTGTCAGATATCGACAGTTCTTGAAACTCTAGAACTTCTGACCCATGGTTACAAAGTTCTAGCTTGTAGGGACAAGGCGACCTCATCGGGATATATCATTTCCAAAGTGTCAGTGCATTTAATGAATTGTGCAATGTCTTTAAGGAATGTCTTCTCAAATTTCTTGAGACCTCAACGAAGAATTTAACGTAATCTTTAAAAATCTTCTAAAATGACAGCTCTTTAATAAGAAAGTTGGTGAAATGGTTTGACATATTTTTCTTAGCAAATGAATGACCACTTTCCACCGCCGAAGTTAAATAAGCCTACATGCAAGGGAAGGTGGCAGTATTTTTTTGATTCCAGAGATTTCTCAGAATGGTACTTCTTGGTGATGTCAGGGAATGGGAAGATGAACTTGTTCCTGTTTTGCACCCTGATTTGAGTTGGCTAGAGGAGGATCAATTCGACATCATCTCTCAATTGTGTTCACTAGCCTGGAAGGAGAAAATCAGCTATGTCGAGTACAATAGGGTGATCCTTGTTTTGGAAGAAGAAAAAGAACGCGCTAAATTCAACAATTTAGTTATAGAAATGCAATTGGAGCTATAAAGTGTTCTGGCACCTCCAAGGGTTTAGCGACATGAATGGAATCTTTTTGCGACAAAGAATAATAACATTTTTTTCTAAAAAAACGGTCGTCATTTCTCAATCCTTGTCATCAGTTTTTTTCAAGACCGTTACTTTTGTAATGTAACAATTTTGGAGTACATATATATATAGGCCTCCAAGTTTCTAGTGGGAGATCTTTTGGCTATTCTCAAAAATAGGGAAAGTAGGGGCAATTTTTGGGTTTTTTTTTCAATGCAGTTGGTTATATAGGGTGTCTAGCCTTGGTGTTCACACTTTTGATATTGAAGAAATGAAGAAGATGTTTTTAGGTCTTTGTATTTACAAATGTTTATTTTTATTGTCAGTAGACTTTGGGTTGTTGCAATTCTTTTCCAATATTGATTTTGTTATATCAAACTATATGTGCAATTATTTCTAGAACTTTGAATGCAAAATAATTCATTTATTGAAGGGGAAATTTACTTATCACTCTTTTCTTATTTCTCATCATGGGTGTAGAATAAATGGGCTTTGTATCATTTTTTTTCATTCACTTCATTCTGAATCAATTCATCACATTTACTTTTATGGTTATGGGTAGATATTAGTATTCCTTTCCTACTTTGTGGTTAAATGCACATCCCAATATTTTCCATTCATTGAATATCTTTCGAAGGTAGCTATGCCTTGTAAAATAAGTAGAGAGAACTTGCAAATGTCATTGCAAGTGACTCAACTGTTAGTACTATTTGTTCTTCTTGCTAGACATTTTGAGTCATTTTTCTTCATTCATTTTTGAAGGACAAATCTATTAACTAACATATTTTTGGTGACTCTACTAGGGACCCAAGTGGTTGGTGTTTTGTTCTCCCAAAAATTTGAGGGTACCTCCCCGAGGACAGAGGTTGGTGAATCTGTGCTTATGAAAGATCTTTTTGGTAGAGTAATTACAATGTTATGTCATGGTTTTGGTGGCATCTCACCCATGGGGAACCCAAATTGGACCATTTGCTTTGCCTCAATATATAGCCATACCTGACGATTCAAGAAAATAGTTTCCTAAATTTTCTGGTGAAGATTCTGAAGATCTAGATCATCATATTCAAGAATTCACCATTGTGTGTGGAATCCTTGGAGTTCAATAAGAATATGTGTTTGTGCAGTTGTTTGTTGAGAGTCTCATTGGACGAGCAACATAATGGATTTGAAATCTAGAGGATGGATGCATTATTGATTGGGACTCTTTAAAGAATAAGCTCTTAGAAAGATATAAGGGCCCTATTGATGAAGCTACCCTGCTAAATATTTTTTTCAATATCTGTATGCAAGAAGGTGAACCCATCAGAGATTGCATGGATAGATTTAACCGGCTGCTGAAGAAAATTCCCACCCCTATAAAACTAAGTGAGCAACTGTAGTTTTGTACGTTTACTTCCTCTCTACATTCTGATGTTCAATTTGAACTAAAAAGTAGAGTAAATGATATTCAAATTCCTCAACAAGAGGCTATAAAGATTGAAGAGGATTTAATATTAAGTAGATTATGGAAAGCAAATCAGGTTGCAGAACATTTGCAATGTGAATTTATGAGGAAGCCTATCATGCAGAAGTCAATCCCTCGGCCTATAGATTTTCAATATATGCAACCTCCTTCTATTGAATGTCTTAACCTCACTATTTTTCATTCAAAGAATTTTGGTAGAAATAAAGGAAATGTTGTAGAAAGTGAGCCTCATACCGAATTGAAGCTTTTTACTTGCATCATGAACCTAAAAATCCCTCACAGAGGAAAGAAAATAAATCATCCTTCCATGATGCAAGGTATATTAAGAGTAATACTACTTTGTCATCTTTATCTATTGTAGAAATGGAAACATTTACTTTTGTCATTCATGAGGAACAATTTCAGGATGCCCTACATATAAAGTGTTGAATGTCTCTCCTCTAATTTGTATGCAAACTAAATTTGAAGCCTTCACATTTCCTGAATCATCTCGTGTTAAAGTTATAAACATAAGTGATGAAGTAAGTCATAGAGTTGCTAAAGAAAGTGGAATTTTTCCAGCTGAAGATAATTCTCAATTATGAGCTGCCAAAAAAATGGAGTGTACCAAAGGGAGGTTCTCGTCTAATGGTTTATATGTGATTTTTCCAATTCGAGGGTTGATTACTCCTTGCTTGTACAGTCAAGTGCATCACAATATCGATGTGAGTCATCAAATTAAAGTGGAATTACAATCAAATCATGAAAGATGCATTCAAAGACTTAAGATTGAAATACTTCAAGCCATACAGGAGGAAGTGTTCATCAAGCATAAGGACATTGAAGTATTATCTGATTCATATACTTTTCATGACGAACAATTATTTGGATTTAGTATTCCATCCAGAGGGTCTTCATATATCAAACATCACACAATTGCTATTCAAAGCATTAAGTTGCAGCTAAGTATGATAACACCCCATTGGCATAGTCATTTTTTTCATTTGGGCATCTATTTTTCTGAACTTGTAAACTGCTTTGCATAGTTCCATAAGGAAATTGGTGTTTTTGCACCTAGTCCGGGTGCATATGGGAGTCTTAGGTTGTTCTTTCCTTTTTGCTATTTGGTTGGTTTCCATTTTGGTTTTGGTTTGTGCCCTGTTCCCTTCTACCCTATTGTCCCCTGTCTGTTACTTTCCTTTTGGATCCATTACCAATGGATTTGGACTAGTCTATCCTAATGATTCTAGAGTTCTCTGCATTTTCTATGAAAATGTAGTCCCCAGCCGGAGCTAATGTTACCCCCTAAAATTTTATTCCAAGTCAATTTGTTTTAAAAGCTTCTACTTTCATGATAATTTTTAAACTTGTACATTTATGTCTAAGTCGTGGCGTTGAAAAATCTTATAACTATCGTAGCACTGTCAAGTTCCCTAACTAAGTCACTAGGTTTTGAAATGTCAAAATCAACCAATCTTCTTACAACCTTTGGAAGTGATGCTTTATGTTGTCGGGATATCGACAGTTCTTGAAACTCTAGAAATTTTGACCCATGGTTACAAAGTTCTAGCTCGTAGTGACAGGGAAACCTCAGCAAGATATACCATTTCCAAAGTGTCAGTGCATTTAATGAATTGTACGACACCTTTAAGGAATCTCTTCTCAAATTTCTTGAGACCTCAACAGAGAATTTAACTATGTAATCTTTAAAAATATTCTAAATGGACAACTCGTTAATAAGAAAGTTGGTGAAATGGTTTGACACATTTTGCTTAGCAAATGAATGACCACTTTTTGTCGCCAAAGTTAAATAAGCCTGCATGCAAGGGAAGGTGGCAATATATTTTTTGATTCTAGAGGTTTCTCAGAATGGTACTTCCTAGTGATGTCAAGGAATGGGAAGTTGAACTTGTTCCTATTCTATAACCTGATTTGAGTTGGCCAGAGGAGGAGCAATTCGACATCATCTCTCAATTGTGTTCGCTGGCCTGGAAGGAGAAAACCAGCTATGTCGAGTATAATACAGTGATCCTTGTTTTGGAAGAAGAAGAATAATGCATTGAATTCAACAATTTGGTTATGGAAATGCAATTGGAGTTGTATAGCATTCTAACACCTCCAACATTTTAGTGACATGCATGGAATATTTTTGCGATAGAGAATAATAACATTTTTTTCTAAAAAAATGGTTGTCATTTCTCTATCCTTGTTGTTAGTCATTTTCAAGACCATTACTTTTGTAATGTAATAGTTTTGGAGTGCATGTATATATAGGCCTCCAAGTTTCTAGTGGGGGATCTTTTGGCTATTCTCAGAAATAGGGGAAGTAGGGGAAAATTTTTGGTTTTTCTTTCAATGTAGTTGGTTGTACAAGGTGTTGAGCCTTGGTGTTCACACTTTTGATATTAAAGAAATGAAGAAGATGTTTTCAGATATTTGCATTTGCAAATGTTTCTTTTGATTGTCAATAGACTTTGGGTTGTTGCAATTCTTTTCCAATATTGATTCTTTTATATCGAACTGTATGTACAATTATTTCTGGAACTTTGAATGCAAAATAATTCATTTATTGAAGGGGAAATTTACTGCTCAATATTTTCTTGTTTCTCATCTTGGGTGTGGAATAAATGGGCTTTGTATCATATGTTTACATTCACTTCATTATGAATCAATTCATCACATTTACTTTTATGGTTATGGGTAGATATTAATATTCCTTTCCTTCTTTCTGGTTAAAAGCATATCCCAATATTTTCCATTCATTGCATATCTTTCAAAGGTAGTTGTGCCTTGTAAAATAAGCAGAGAGCACTTGCAAATATCATTGCAAATCACTCAACTGTTAGTACTCTTTGTTCTTCTTGCTAGGCATTCTGAGTCTTTTTTCTTCATTCATTTTGAAGGACAAATTTGTTAACCAACAATTCTCACACATATGCATCAAAGCCACAAAATTTTAAATTCAAATTTAATCATAGGTACAAGATGAACCCCATTTTAATGAGTCATTAATTATGAATTCCACACAAAACTTTTTAAAGTATGTGGAACATCAGCCCTAACTCATTTTATGATATAGAATCCATCATCCATCATTCAATCTTATGAAGAGATCTTATATGGGTCACTCTTCCCAACATTCTAAAGAGATTCACTTAGTAAATTTATACTTTATCACATTTAATTGTGGAATCTTATATATAATTTTTCTAATCTTCATTTCTACTTCTATACCTTTAATTCATTATACCTCTCATCACACATAATTCTTATTCAATATAGCCTCTTTTTAACACTTATCTTGGGTACCTATTCACTAATGAAATTGTAGAAACTAAAATAATTCCTCTTATTATTATATTAATTATTCATATTATCACCCATTACCATTAGTTATCTATTATTATTAATTATCAGCCATCATAAATTATCTATTATCATTAATTATTAATTATTATTAATTATACATTGTCATTAACTATTCATATTATTATGGAAAAGGAAATTATGTTAGGTTTTGGGAAGATAGGTGGCTTTATAAAGATCCTTTGATTAGAATTGAGAAATTCAGTAAATGGATGAATGATTGTAAAAGGGAATTTGGAGTCTTGGTTAAAGATTATTGGAGGAATGGGGGTTGGGTTGATTTGAAGACCATTAGTCTAGATCTTAGCCCTATTCAGCCGACTTTCAGAGCCTTAAGACCAGCTCAACACCAGGTGGAGGATCTTGCTGTCTAGTTAGACAACTCGTCTGGTATTTTTTTAGTTTCTTCTGCCACGTCTATGTTGGTTAGTTCGATGGGGCCTCCACCCTTCTGGGCTAAGGCTTGGATTAATCACCTGACTCCTAAAATCAATATTTTCTACTGGATAATGCTACAGAATAAGATTCTCACTTTGGACAATCTTGGAAAAAGAGGAATTCAATTACCAAATAGATGTTATATGTGTAGGAATGAAGCCGAGACTGTTAATCATCTTTTTCTTCATTGCCCTTTTGTTTCGAATATCTGGGGTAAAAATTTTGCGCTCCTTGATGTGGTTTGGGTTTCCCCTGTCTCTGTTGAAGATTTCTTCATGCAATGGAAAGCTCCTTCAAAAAATCCTTTTGTGCGAAAGCTATGGTATTTTGTTCTACCTTTTGTGTCTTGGAATATTTGGAAGGAAATGAACAATAGAGTGTTTAGGGATAAAGAGATGTTGGAAGGGGACTTGCACGCTAAAATCGTAAGGGCTATAAAGGAAAACTTATTTTTAATTCCAAGAAAATGGTTGAGAAAACCAACTGGTCTCCTCTCGATATTGCTATGGCCGAAAAGTGGAATTCAAAATTAGTTGGGTCATATGTCCTCAAACCTGTTGTTTGTGGGAGAGAGAATGCTAGTTGGTCTTTGCCACCTTTGGGTTGGGTGAAAGCCAATTTTGATGGTGCGGCTAAAGGAAACCCTGGGAAAGCTGGCAATGGGTGTGTTTTAAGGGACAATTCAGGGGCTTTTATTGTGGCTTTTGCTGTGGACATTGGCACTCAAACTAATCATGTTGCAGAAGCTGTAGGGGTTTTTCATGCGGTTAGCTTAGCCCTCAAGATGAACACGAAATGTCTTTGGTTAGAGGGTGATTCAATGAATATAATAAATTGCATTCTTGGGCTTACCCCCCCACGTGGACCATCAAAAAGTGGATCGAAGATACAAAAATCTTACTAAGTAAATTTGATAAAGTGAAAGTGTCCCACGCCTACAAAGAAGCCAATAAGGTGGCGGATTACTTCGCCAATGAAGGGGTTAAGAAGGGCAGGGAAAACACATGGAGGAAGAATGACTACCTCCATCCTGAAGTGAAAGCACTAATTTATTATGATTCAGTGCATGGAAGAGAAGTCTGTCTTCATCATGATGAAACGGATAAAGATTAGGTACACCAATTTCATTAGATTTGATGGGACCGACGTCATTTTATTTTTCAAGAAGAGTCTCTGGCATGCTTTCTGGGTGTTTGATAAAATATGCCTAAACGGGACCCAGAGCAACTGTAGAGTGTTGTTTAATAGAGCTTTGAATATGGGGGGAGAAAGAAAACGAGTTGAGCCAAGTAGTTTTCAGGAGCACAGAAAGAACGCCAAAGCCTGGGAAAGAATTGAAAAGGGAGGCTTAGTAGATCGTATTTGGAAAAGCTCCATGGTACTGATGAGGGGATGCTGGACTATTTTGTAAAAAATTAGAAAAATGGTGAGATTGTGTTGTTTGGCAAGAATGTTAAGCTGGTGATCACATAATAGTGGTTTACAATTTTTGACCAAACTAGAAACTGAAATTATTATTTTTAACTAAATCTTCACATTCGGGCACCTATAGCAGCTAAACCGTGAGGAATTTGTAGATGGTGCAAACTAGAGTCTCATAAAATTTTGTTTGTAGATTCTAAAAATATTTTTTTCAAAAATTTTGGAATCAAATTGCACTTCTTTTTCCATCTCCCACGAAAATTGATTTTTTTCAGAAAACAACATTTTTAAAAAGTGACGCACACCATATAACACACACAAATTTTTTCAATGAAGGATAAAATTCTAATTCTTTCAAATTTAGATTTTAACTCTAATATCTAGTGCTTCCACTTGGTTAGATAGTTTTTATTGAATATTTTTCCTTAATCAAGTTTCAAAGTCAAACAAATTACAATTCGCACAACCACGACCCGTATAACAGTAACTTTTTTGTATATGTCAAAATTTAATTTTTTTTTTTTTTTGAATCAAAGACTTCAATATCTGGTGCACTCATATTTTCTCAAATTTTTTTGATAATCTTCTATTTTTCCACATGTGAAGAACAAAGAAATTCATTTTTGATGAAAACCTATGTTTAATAAAACTTAAAAAACAAATACATAACAAAACCAAAACATATTAAAATTATATTCATTGGATAGATTGTTTTGAGGAATACCATAATCATTTGAAATAAATTTTAAATGAATTCATTTTATCCCCCAAAAGCTAAATCAAAAGTGATTTTTTATCAGCATTTTGATAGGTGTAAAGGAGACGCATTTATAGGTATGGTTTAAAACTAGCGAGGTTCTATCCAAGGGGGTTTGATCTAAGGTGATTTAATGAAACCCTCTTCAATTGGAATCCTTAAAATGGAACTTTTTAAGGCTTAAATCATTATATTTTCTAAAAATATGTGATTTCAGCTAAAATTCGTTCCTCTAAGAAATTGTAAACCACTATTGTGATAGCACTATTTAAAAATGAGGAGTTAATCCGTGAGATAACTGGTCTTTCGACAGAGGGTGTGAAATTTTATTGGGATAGTCGATTCTTTGATGAAGCGGTCATTAAATTTCCTAAAAAAGACAAGGAGAAGGCTAATATGGTTAAGGTTTCCAATAGCTACTTTGATGTGGAGTCCATCAAATCTATCTGGAGGAAAGTTTTAAGAGTTATTATGGAATATATCACAGTTGACTGGCGCTTCACCAAAGTATATTGTTACCACTTTGCCATTCTGAACCACTTCTGTCACAAGGTTTGTATCTCTCTGCCTTTTTACTTATTCTCTTCTTTGAAGAATTTCCTTGATGAAGTTGAAAGAAACCCTAGGAGGACTGCTATTATTCACCCTAGTCTTGTTAGGCTCATATTTGAGCATTATCAAAATTTACTTGCTTTGCCTAAAACTATTGAAATTGGAGATTTGGATGATGAGGAGACAAAAAGTAGTAAGGAGATCGACCCCCGAGCCCCCTCTGCTTGTGCTCCTGTTGGTCCTAATACCATTGCTCCCCAGTCACCGTCTCGTCTGAAAGCCCTTAAGGATTCTGCTACGCCATCATGTCCTAAGTCGTAGCCTCTGCATGAGTTCCCTAGCCTGGGTTTTGCCTCGCCGCCCTGTCTTAATCCCCAGCTGTCTCCTGGATGCCCTACTCTGAGTTTAGTCTCTGGTTTTAAAGGTACCTCTGTTACGAAACTTGTTTCGTATTCTGGGAATTCCATGGAAATTCTTTTTGATAAACCCATGGTTAGTAAGGAATCGGCCCCTAGTGCCCCTGCGTCTGGAAGATTTGGGAATGACCCTTATGATTCCCCTATTCAGGATGAAATTAACTCAGCCCTGAATAAGCTCAAGCCTAAGGACATTATGAGTGTGGCGAAAAAAAGTACGAATGGGCTTTTCACTGTTCTCAAGTGGACCCAGAAGGAAGTCTGTGATTTGAAAGGTCGTAATATAGATCTTAGCAACAAGGTCATGGATTTGGAGCAGAAGATTAGCTGGAGTCGTAGAGAGAATGAAGGACAGGAAACTCCCTTACCAAGGAAAAGACAGCAATCATAGGAGGAAAGATTGACTAGTATCAAGTACAGTATGTCCAAGATAGGCCAAAATATTAGGGCCATTGTGGTGAACAATCACAAAATTTTCAGGCATAACACCATTATCATCAATGCAATGGTGGAAAAACTCAAAAAAAACCAAAAGGGTTCGCTGGTCATGGATTTGGATGCGGACAGAGGTGGTTGCAGATCTGCTGGTGAAGGGATTTCGACTTGTACCTGGGCTAACACTAAGAGGAAGACCCCGACTTCATCCCATACGACTCAAATCCTCAAGCAAGGGTTATAGGATATGAAGGATGTTGAAAAGGAGGCTAAGGAGTTATTGAACACCTTGGAGTAGTGCGGTGGTGTTTGTTTCTAGTTTTTTGGGCGGTCCTTTTTTGGGCCCTGTTGTCTCTTTGTGTTGTCGTTTCCTTTTTGGGACAGCCGTTTGCTTGTTTGGACTTATTTTGTTATCTTTTGTTGTTAAAACTCTGCAATTTCAGGTCCCTATAAAACCTGTTTTTTCCTTTTCAAAAACTATTCATATTATTATTATCATTATCTATTTTTAATAATTTAATTAAATAGTATTATATTTTTTAATATATATGAACTAATTTTCCAT
This sequence comes from Sequoia sempervirens, assembly GCA_007258455.2. Taxonomy (NCBI): domain Eukaryota; kingdom Viridiplantae; phylum Streptophyta; class Pinopsida; order Cupressales; family Cupressaceae; genus Sequoia; species Sequoia sempervirens. The sequence goes on along the minus strand of VDFB02049217.1, from coordinate 110,300,186 downwards.
TTTGAATTATTTAATTAGTCAATATGATATTCAATTAACATGATATAATTATATATTTTAATAAATTAATAAAATATATCATTAGCCCTTTATAAATTAGCTCATTTTTTAAAATATAAACTTCCTCATTAAAAAAATCGCTCAAAAAACTAATAAATTCATAATTATCTTCTCACAAGTGAACTCATTCTTCGAATAATAAATTTATCATCTAATTATCCATTTAATGAAGTAATAAAATTTGTTATTATCTTCTCATAAGATCAAATGGATTTTTTTTTTTTTATAATTAGTTGAGTTATTCATTAATCTTTAATCAAATCTCCATCATCCATTATATATTAAATCTTTAAGTGAATCATTCCAATAATCTCAATCTAAGGTTTGTGGTTAAGTTTAAAATTATGATTTAAATTGATGTTTTGAATTCTTATTTTATATTTTTAAATTTCTATTACATATATTTTTTACGATTTGAATGTTAAATGTAAGTACTACAATTTAAAAGTAATATTTTTTTTTGGAATTTTAGTATGAATGAAATAGAATAATGTCCTACAACTTAATTAATCCTTCTATTAGTACTATTGAAATATCAACATATTCAATGGGTAATTTGAAAAATAAATCTCAACTAATATCATGGATTTCAACCAATTTTTAATGTTTGTATTCCTAATATCTATATTTTATGATTTTCATATATCCATGAATCATCATTTATAGAATGGTGAAAATTTTGCAAGATATTTCATAAAAATTGTTAAAGTGAAAATTTTATTGACATGGAGTTTTTGATATAGAGTACTTAATAAAAATTAATGTGTGAAATATGGAATTTAAAAAATTATTATTCATTTTTAATTTTTTTTTTTTAAATGGGAGTTTGGAGAGAGATTACAATTGAAAAAGGTAAACTTTGTGTTCATTACTAAAGCTGACAAGAGAAGTTATATTTTCTTAACTTGAAAGCATATGCATTATACTATTAGAATACTTTTTTTCAAATATTTTCAATAGTGTTAAGTTTACATAGATTATTTATTCTATGCAATATTCTTTTCATTTTTAAGTATCTAAAATTTAAATAAAATCATATTTAGAGTCAAGTGCCATTTGTCAAGGCATGGTGTTTTTTATTCTAGAGAAAGATGACTAGTGTTATAGATGGATTTTAAATTTCCATATTAAATAAAACATAATAATAACTAATTTATAATTGATTTGTGAGATTATTTGTAGTGAATTTGATTATTAAATTTATCTACTCCATCTAATTTTGATTTATTGGCTTATGCTATCGAGTAATTGATCTATGTTGCACATACAAGGTGTCTATTTTTTGTTGGGAAATTATTGGAGTCATGTTAGTATTTGTAAATATAATGATTTAGAATTACACTAAGTTATTTTTAGATAATAGAGACTGTTATGGATTATGTAAACTCAAATTAAATAGATTATTATGAGTTAAGTGTTATTTTCATGGCTAAAATATCCTCACCCAAAATTTCTTTAACAAAGCTGAAATTTGTTGGCTTAGACCATTGGAAAGTTATAAATAGCCTACAATAACCCTTCCTAAGAGGTTTTCTATCTTTCCTAGACTTACAATTTTGTGCCATTATTAATTACCCCTATTATGTTCACAACATGCATCAAAAACCACGTAGAAGAACCAAATGCCAACCATGACACACTAGTATTTAGAAAAGAAGGTGAAAGTCAAGATCTTTGAATATATATATATATATATATATATATATATATATATATATATATATATATATATATATATATATGTATGTATGTATGTATGTATGTATGTATGTATGTATGTATGTATGTATGTATGTATGTATGTATGTATGTATGTATGTATGTATGTATGTATGTATGTATGTGCACCTTATTAAAATCTGCAAACACTAAAACCTCATGTATGTATGTATGTATGTATGTATTTATGTATGTATGTATGTATGTGCACCTTATTAAAATCTGCAAACACTAAAACCTCAAGCATGGGTTAGTGACCTACAAATTCATCAAAATGCCCCTATGAAATAACATGTAAATACTTCAAAATGCAACAAATGACAAAAGAGATCAAAAGGAAATTTCTAAAGCATAACAAGTACCTATTCCATAGTGGATTGGGGTCAAATGTGCCAATGACCCTTTTCCAATCCTTGCTAAAAACTGAAATGATTCAATGCACTATGATGAAGAGCAAAATTAGTTCTCAAACTAAGAGAGTAACTTTGCATGAAGATGTAGATGCCTTTGATAGAGAATCAGCCCTCTATTTAAAGATTTTCAAATTTGAAGAATGCTCATAAGAGAGCAATGTGGGATAAATATTGGACAAATGAGATGAGGCCACTTGTCAACTTGTCATAGGTTGAGGAATGTGCAAGTTTTGGCCAATGTGCCCAAGAAAGGGAGATTCAAATTCAAATTTATGAAATAAATGTTGAGAGGGGGACATGAAAATGAGAAGTTAATGCAATGTTGGAAGGGACAAGTCAACTTGTCTTCATTTTCAAACTTGAGGGAATATTCTATTTTTATGCCAAGTTGATGAAAAATAAGGATTTTAATAAATCAATAAATTGATTTATTTGTGCAAGTGGGAAAAGCTAGAGGATGTGATGGGTGGTTAGGTTAGTTTAATCAGGATTAGATTAGCTTAGGTGATGATTAGTTGATTTTGACCAATTTGACTCAAATATTTGGATTTATTTAAATCAAAGAGGGATGGAATATGCATTTGGAGATTTAATTAAATAATTTTTTGTTTATTTAATTAAAAGGTTGATGTGAGACTTTGATTTATTTAATTTAAATGAATAACCTTAAGAATGAATTAAATAGTCCTGATTTACTTGGAGAATGGATTTGATGAGCTTGATTAATTTAATGAGCGGGTGAACGTGAACTAAGTGCATAATGATAATTTTTCATGTCTACATTTTTCCCCTCTTTGAAGCAATGTACTTGTTGCGTCACTGGTTCAAATAATAAACTTGTTGCGATCAAAATTCAAAAAAATTCTAATTTTTTCGGATGCCCTAGTGGAAAGAAGTACACTAGTACATTGCCCCCTCGAGAGATCGAGCAAAAAGATTCTATTTGAGGGTCGATCTCGCAATAAAGAGGTTCAAAATGGATAGTTATGGATGATGATGCAAATGAGATAGCTTTAAGATGCTTAGAATAACAAATATATATTATCTTAAACAACTTAAATGATGATATGATGTGATGATGGATGAGATTGATGATGTGATATGCTGTGATTATGCAAAATGTATGATTTATGCAAATATGTGATTTATGAGATGCTTAGACTAACAGATCTATATTATGATGATGAACATGCATGTGGGATGATATGCAAAATGTTGATGGTTTGTGGATGCAGGATGGATGCACTAGTGATGATGATTAATTATTCATGACGTGATGTTAGTGCAGACATTAGATGATGACAAGAGGATCCAACAAGACAACTTGATGAGAGATGATGATGAGAAATGATGATGATAGATGGATTATTTTCTTATCAAGGATTGGGATTTAAAAAAGGGTCAATTGCCTTATGTTTGATAACACACATAAGCACGATGCATCAAGGTATAAAGGACCAGGATGGCGTTGTACTTAGTGTGATGGACTTTGACTTGAAAAATAGATAGGAGTATTCTTGTTCACACCTGACATACGGAAGCCTTGCTAGGATGCACTTTAGAAGTTTCAAACACCTCGGACCAAAACACGGAAAGGTATAACCAATCAATGCAATAGTCAACAAGCTATCCAGAACATCCTCTATACATATCTAACAAAGAAATTATTCACCAAGGTTATTTTACAAGAATGTCCAACAAGCATAGCAGACAAAAGATAATGAGCATTACCCCATTCCTATCTCTCTAAATCCTTCGTTCGGATATCATCGAGAGGTCCTTGGACTAAGTGTAATAAGATAAGTCAAAAGATGAAGATAAAGCACACAAACAATTTGATGTTCTTCAATACCGCTAACCAATAGGGGAGGTTTTTTCAAGGATAGGAACCGAAACTATTGCCAAAAGATAATGCCCATTGTAGGAAGGATACATCCTAGGACATGTTAGTGGATGGCAGCACGTCATTTCGTTTATCCAAAGTGCTCTTTCTGATAAATAATGCCCATTGTAGGAAGGATTCATCCTAGGACATGATGTTATCAGATCATTGATATGGGACTGATTTGGATGATGCACTATCGACACAAAGAATTGAACAACTTGTTTACGTACTAACTTAAACCTGAGACTTGACATTTTTGAGTTTTACTTTTAAGCTCCTAGACTTGTTTCTAACTGTTTCACCAAAGGTTGAGGGTGACGATTAGTTTATTATGAATGGTGTTATTGGGGGTGCAAGCAAGATGAGATAGATGGATTTTTTCAAATATTTGGATTTTTTGATGTTTTGCAACCAAAAAATTTCTAGCCACTTCTATACCTTGAAATATTTAGGCATAAAACTTTTTGAGATGAGAGCTATTCATGGGCTCCTGCAGATTTTCCCCTTTAGGTGTTGATAACTGATATTCCCTTGACTTATAACTTGTGATGACGAAAGGTCCTAACCAATTTGGTTCGAACTTTCCTTTGCTGCTTGGGTTTGGGACATTCTTCTAATTTTCTTTTAAGACCAATTCTCTGACTTGGAACATCCTACTTCTTATTTTCTTATTGTATCTCCTTTTGAGTCTATTCTAATAGACCTACAAACGATTCAAAGCATCTATACGTTGCTCATCTAGTAATTCCAGCTCATTTAGTCTTGATACTCGGTAATCTTCATCTGTGATGAGGTTTTGCAGTGATATCCTGAGGGATGGGAGCTCGATCTCAATGGGGAGTACTGCGTCTAATCCATACACCAAGGAAAAAGGGGTGGCACCGGTGGGTGTGTGGATACTGGTTTGATAGGCCCAGAGGGCAGGATTAAGCTGCGGATGCCAGTCACAACCTGCATCATTGATTGTTTTCTTGAGGATTTTCAGAATGGTTGTGTTAGTAGCTTCTGCTTAGCCATTTCCTTACGAATAGTATGGGGTGGAGAAGCGATGCTGGATTTTGAATTTATCGCACAAGTCGCAGACATCCTGATTCTTGAATGGTGTCCCATTATCTGAGATAATGGCTTGTGGGACCCCATAGTGGAAAATGAGATAGTTCAGGATGAACTTTGAAATCTGCTTCCTAGTTATGTACGTCATGGGTATGGCTCCCACCTACTTAGTAAAGTACTTTGTGGTGGTTATGATGAATTTGTGGCAGTTAGATGAAGTGGGTGTGATTTTCCCAATGAGATCGAGTCCCCACTGCAAAAAGGGCCATGGTGTGACAATAGGATGAAGCTCTTGAGCTGGAGCATGGATGAGGTCCCCATGCTACTGACATTGTAGACACTTTCTAGCATGGTCATGTGCTTCTCTTTCCATTGTGGGACAATAATACCCCATCCTTAGCAATTTTTTGGCTATGGTCATTCCACTCGAGTGTAAACCACAGATACCATTATATACTTCAGTTAGAGTGGTCAATGCCTCCTTAGCATTTAGGCAGTGTAGTAGGGTTCCTTCTATGCTTCTACAATATAGGGTATCACCTAGGATGAAAAATTTGGATGCCTTTTTAATGAAGGTTCATTTTAGGTTTGAAGGTAAGTCAGTGAGTATGACTCCTATACGAAGGTATGTGTAAATGTCGTGGTATCAAGGATCATCGAGACCAACGATTTCACACACGAATTCTGATTCTGGTACCTCGAATGTGGGCACGAGAAGCTTCTCTATTAGGAATTTATATTTTGGAACATTGTTGGGGATGTCTAGTAGGGACCCAATTGTTGCCATGGCATCTGCTACTATGTTGTTAGCTCTAGGTATCTGCTCAAATGTAATTTCGGTGAAGGATTCTTTGAGAGTCTCCACCAATTTCTTGTATAGAGTGAGCTTATCATCCTTGGTATAGTATTCATCGTTCACTTGATTTATGATCAATTGGGAGTCTCTGTACACTTTCAAAGCAATAATGTTCCATTGCACTGCTATCTTGAGACCTATGGTCAAAGCCTCGTATTTCGCAATGTTATTGGTGTAGGGAAATGTCAGTTTGTTGGACCTTGGTATGCAATCCCCTTGTGGTGTGATAAAAAAAACACCAGCTCCTAATCCATGCTGCGTGTATGAGCCATCAAAGTATAGTTTCTAGTGGTTAGCTACGTTGAGATTAAAAATGGATTCATCTGGAAACTCTTAGACAAGAGGGTTCTTAGAATAGATTGGTGCTTCTGCCAGTTGGTTTGCGATGACTTGGCCCTTGATTGCTTTTCTCTCCACATATTTGATGTCATATTCTGATAATATCATCACCCATTTTTCCATTCTTCTTGTAAGCATTGCTTTTGATAGTAGATACTTGAGAGGATCAATTTTGGCGATGAGTTTTATTTTATGTGCCAACATGTAATGTCTAAATTTTTGGGATGCAAACACTACTGCGAGGCATGCTTTCTCAATGAATGAATAGTTTAGCTCATGCCCAACCATTGTCCTGCTGATGTAATATATAGCCCTTTCTGTTCCATTTTTGTCATGCTGAGCTAAGAGAGCTCCAAGGGCTGCTGTTGTTGTTGATACATATAAGATCAATGGTTTCTTTGGGATGGGTGGCATTAATACTGGTGGTGTTAGTAGATATTCTTTTATTTTTTTGAATGCCTCTTCTCACTTGGTATCCCATTTGTATGCTACTCCCTTGTGAAGTAGGTGAGAGTATGGGTTTTGTTTATCTTCCAGTTGTGCTATGAATCTTCTAATGGATTGGAGTCTACCTTGTAGACCTCTCAGTTTCTTTAATGTTTTTAATGCCTTCATCTTGAGGATTGCTTTTACTTTTGTTGGATCTACCTCGATACCCCTCATCGACACTATATATCCTAGGAGGTTTCTCGATTGTACATTGAAGACACATTTCTTTGGGTTTATTCTGACCTTGTACTCCCCCAGTCTATCAAAGATGGCACTTTGTACACTGAAGACACATTTCTTTGGGTTTAGTCTGACCTTGTACTCCCCCAGTCTGTCAAAGATGGCACTTAGGGTTGCTATGTGATCTTTTCTCTTTCTGGACTTAGCTAGAATGTCGTCAACATAGTCTTTGATTGTCTTATGAATCATGTCATGGAATATCAATGTCATGGCCCTTTGATATGTTGCTCCTGCATTTTTTAAGCCGGATGGCATCATGTTCCAACAGTATGTCCCCCATGGACAAGTGAAAGTTGTTTTATGTTGATCCTTTTTTTCTATCATGATTTGATTATATCCTAAAAATCCATCCATTAGTGACATCTCATGTCCTGCTGTCATGTCCACTATCATGTAGATGTTGGGAAGGGGGAAGTCATCTTTTGGACATGCCTTGTTCAAATCTCTAAAGTCTATACATATTCTAGTGGCTCCATCAAGCTTTGAAATAGGTACCAAGTTTGATACCCATTCTAGATAATCTATTAGTCGTATGAATCCTGCATCTAGTAGCTTTTTTAGCTCCATTTTGACCAATAAGGCAATCTGAGGGTACATTTTTTGAAGCTTTCGTCTGACAGGCTTTGCTTCTGGATACACTGCTAAGTGGTGAACCATGGTTTTTGGATCAAGTCTTAGCATGTTAGCATAACTCCATGTGAAGTTTATCTATATTTCCCTTAAGAAGGCTGCTAGGAGCTCTTGCTCTTTTGATAGTAGTGATTCCGCATAGAATGTGATATGTGGGGTCTCCTTTGTTCCTAGGTTGACCGGATTGCATTTTTCTACCAAGACTACTAACTTTTCCTAATGAATAGCTCTTAAAGGAAGATTGAATCCCCCATCCTCGGGAGCCTCGGAGAGGTTTTCACCGTTGGATGCATCCTTTCTTTTTACTTTTTTCTTGTCGGAGAGTGCCATAGTGTGATTTTCACTCAAGGACTTGGATATTATTCTTAATTTATCACTTTTGCAACTAAAGGATTCAATCATTTCCCCATAATAGGCATGTGTGTCCAACTCCATTATAAACCCTACTTTGTGATCCCCATCTGGAATGTTGTCCCATAATCCCATGAATTCTAAGAGCGCCTCATCATTTTTTAATGTATCGAGAATCGGTGCTCCTCGTTGGTCGTAGTCGATGAGTTGGGGATATACTAGGCAGATCTCATGATTTTGATGGTCTATTTCAAAGGAGAGGGTGCTAATAATGCAAAGGGCGGTATCCTCAAATAACCTAGGTAGATTGGTCATGGTATCCTCATTATCACTTCTATTATAAATGTCAGTTATAAAGTTATGTATGTCTCTACCTATGGATATTGGTAAGCATACTTATGTTGTGGTTGGCTGAGGAGGATTATTAACCGTTCTAACTGGAGGACTTTGGCCATGTATGATTATACTCATAGGGGTACATCCAAGGCCAATATTTGTTATTGGTCACGTCTCTGGCATGATAGGTATTATGAGCCCATTGTCATTTTGTCTTAATCTTTGATTTATGTCGTAGCCCACTATGAGCATCACTTGTAGACCCTTGCTTCCATTATCCATTGGTAATTCCAGTACTAGTCTTTCATCTTGATATAGCATATGTGATGGATCTACCTCACTAACCTCCTAGCCAAGGTCTCCCCATCTTGTGAATTCGGGGTAGTCTTTAGGAGACATTTGTGATGTGGAAGCTTGGTTTTCTTGTGGACGTCCCCATGATCTAGGAGATTATGGTAATTATCCTACCACAAAATCATTGTTAGGGAGCTTGTAGCTTCCACAACCATCATCCTGGATGATGAGCTTGATGTCAGAGATGGTGGGAATGGCGGGAGTGGCGGGTGTCTTTTTCACAGAAGTGGATGCGAGAGTGGCGGGGTCAATGTATGGTGTGGATGGGCCCTCATCATTTTTTGGTACTTGGGGAATTTTGTAATACTTTGCTTCGAGATTTTTGCAATACGAGAAAAGTTTGGGATCTCCATGGATGGTAACTTCTTGTCCATTATGTTTAAATTTCACACATTGGTGGAAGGTTGATGCTACTGCTTTCATCACATGGATCCATGGATGTCCTAGGAGGATGTTATATGGCAAGTTGAGGTCCAAGACCTGGCAAGTTCTTTCCATGAGAGCTAGCCCTACTTGAATAGGGAGTTTGATCAGGCCTTGAGACAATCTTTCTTGATCGTCATATGCTCTTATTGTGATACCCTTCCCTTTGTTGATAGAATCTTTTGATATTTTCAACTGCTTGATGAGGTTGAGAGAACAAATATTCAAACCCGCACCTCCATCCACCAAGACCCTTTTAATTTTTCTCTTATGTACTATGGCTTCCAAGTGAAGTGCATGGTTGTGAGATGGTTGGGCGAGGAGATATTGGTCAAAGAATGTAAGAAGATTAGGCGTAATGATATTTCTGAACATAGCTTAGAATTTCTCCGCATCAAGATCTACGAGGATAGTGGATGAGGCCAACGCTTCTTCAAGAATTTTCCTATGAGCAAATGATATTTTTAGCAACTCCATGATGGAGATTTGTGCTGGCGTTCTCTTCAGTTGATCTAGGGCATTGTAGCCATTATGGAAAGGTCTAGATGCAGGGACTTTGTTTGGTTGGGATGATCCTGCAATGGTTGCTTTTCTGCCTCTTGTGGTGACTCCACAATCTTCGGCATAGGCACCCTTGATAGTAATGACCATGCAGTTTTCATCTAGGGAGGTGACGACTACTTCATACACATGATTTACGTTTGAGTGGGTGCCTTTCCCTTTATCATTTTTATTCCCTTTGTTACCATGATTCGGCATTAGATTCCTATATATCTTAAGATCTTGATTTCATGTAGGCTATTCCACATTTATAATTCTTTTATCGATGAGATCTTGAATTATGTTCTTTAATCTCATGCAACTGTTTGTGGTATGGCCTTTGATTTTATGGAACTTGCAGAGTTGATTCTCGTTATACCAAGGAGGTTTCACATCCGGTTCTTGGTAATTCTCAAATGTAGGAGCCTGGATGAGTTTTTCGTCTATCAACTTTTTCATTATGTCCTCAAGTGGTTCCCCCAAAGTGGTGTATTTTTTCTTGGGATAACTCTTGCGTTGGGGTGGTCCTCTTTGCTCATTGAGATTAGTGATTGTTGGATTGTGGTTTGGTTGTTGTGTTGTGTGATGATTGTTGTGGTGTTGTGTTTGGATTTGTGGTGTGGGTGTATTTTGGCGAGAGGCACTAACGACCACCTTGGCATCGATGACACCATCATTAGTAACGTTTTTGTTCCTTGCCCATCTACGAGGTTTATCATTGTAATTGGATGGTGGGCAGTTGTTTGTTGTTTGGGGTATGATGTTGATTCTGCGAGTTGAGTCATAAGGGCCCTTTCAATGTTGAGCGCCTTGGGGATCAACTGATCATATGTGGTGATGCCCTGAACCTTGAGATGAAATGCCAAATGGCCTTCAAGGTTGGCTATGATGGTGCAAACTTGTTCTTCTGGCATGGTCCACTTGCTCTGATTGGCCTTGGATTTCCATCATTGTAGGAATGAGGTGAATGATTCACCCTTTCCTTGTTTTAGAGTCGATAGTTCTTCTAGACTAACATCCATTGCAATGTTGCATTCGTAGATTTTAATGAATGCATCTATAATTTCTTGGAATGTTCTAATGCCTGAAGGTAGGCGAGAAAACCATTCCATAGCATGGCCTACCCAACTCCTAGGGAATAGCTACATCAGATAAGTATCGTCATATGCGACTTCCATGCAATGAACCTGGAATTCCTGAATGTGATCTTTAGGGTTTCCCGTCCCTCAATATTTGTAAAATTTGGGGATCTCAAATCCCTTGGGGAATGGTTTCATCACTAGGCTCCTATCGAATGGATATGGACACAATTTGCTTGGTGTCTTCATTGTTTGCCTTGATTGAAGATTGAGCACTTGTTGCGAGAGCAACCTGATTTGTGCCATCACATCATTTTGCAGATCAGGGGGTGGGATGAAAGTGTTTTGGGGTGTTTCAATCATGGGTTGGATGGGTGGGTTGGTCGGTGTGTTGTTTGATGGTATTTGTATGTTGTGTCAAGCAAGGTAGGCTTCCACCTACTTTTGTATGAACAACGCTTGTTGTTGATCTTGTTGTTGTTGTGCTAAGATTTGTTCTTGTTGTTGCGCTAAGATTTGTTCTTGTTGTTGTGCTTGTTGTTGTTCCAACAATGCTTGTTGTTGTGCTTGATGTTGTTCCAACAATGCTTGTTGTTGGGCTACCAATTCTACTACTTCCTCCTGCTCTTGATATTGTTTTATTGCTTGTTGATATGCTTGCAATTGTGTTGCTTGTCTTTGAACAAGGAGTTGTGCTTGATATTGGGCTTGTTGTGCCTGATATTGAGCTTGCGCTTGTGTTGCTTGTGCTTGTGCTACTTGTTGTTGCAATAGAGCTTGTGCTTGAGCAGTCTTGTGTGTTTGCAATGCTTGCAATGCTTGAGTGGCTTGGGAAGCTTCTTGTTGTTGTTGTTGCAATAAATCTTGGGCTTGTTGCGCCTGTTGTGCTTGTAAGGTGGCTTGTGTAGCTTGGGAAGCTTGCACAGCTTGAGCAACTTGTTGAGTAGCTAGGTGTATGACTTTTTATTTCTATACTTGTTGGAATCCCCTTTGAAAAGTAGTTTGCAATGCCACATTGTATTGACTTGATGTGGTGGAAGTTAGTGGTGGTGGGGGTGGTGGTGGATTCGGAATGGCATTTGTGGTGGTGGTGAATGGTGATGTCATGTTGATTATTTGATTGGTGGATGGTGTTGTTGATGTGGTGGTTTGAGTGATAAGTGGTGTTGTTGATGTGATTGGCCCTTGAGAGACCATGCTTTGCAATGTTATGGGGGTGTTTGATGATGTTGCAATTGCTTGTGTGTTTGTTGTCTTTTGTTAAGATGTCGACGACAAGTTTTGAGCATTTGACATAATGCTTTGGTTGATATTTGGGATGTTGTTTTGATCAATACTTGGTAAAGGGGGAATCCCTAAGCCAAGGAGTGGTGTGGATGATGATGGAAAAAGCGAAAGTGGTAGAAATGTAAATGGTGCGAGTCCTTGTGAAAATGTTGTGGTGTCAAAAATGCCCCTTGGTCCGAACATGTCTCCTTCCTCTTGCGAATTTGTGAGTAGAGACGTTTGAGGTGTTGCATGAAAGAATGATGATGATGGATTATAATGGAAGGTGAGAGGAACATTCTTATGTAATGGGTTTTCAGGTATGTTTTGTTCCAAGGTGGTGTTTGCATCCAAGTTTTGATTATTAACAAGGGGGTGTGTTTGAATAGCATTGAGAAATGCATTTCCCTTATTAACATTGGGTTGGGTTGGAGCAAATGATGTCATGATCTATGGAATTTTTTGCGTGATGTTTTTCAGATGGGGGTGTAGATGAGATGGGAATGGTGGATGTGATTGGAGGAAATGATGTCTCCACTATGGTACTCACGTCAAAATCTGAAGGTAACTTGGCTCCTTTTTTTTCTAATTCAAGCATGTATAACAAAGGGTTGAGCCTCATCATGATGTTGATGATTTTATGGTTTTTTGAATTTTGAAAAATTTCAGTCATTTCGTCATGAGTCATTCCAAAGGTAAGATCCTCTCCTTGATTTTCCTCTTGCATATTTTGTGATGATGTTGGAAGGTTAACTATGAGAGTTCTAGACCCAAGGGGATTCATTTTAGGAGTGGTTTGACTTAGATCACTTGAAGTGGGTGTTTCTTTGTTGGCTTCCATGCTCTTCTTATATTGAGATCTGGTTTGAACCATAAAACAAGGATCAATTTTTAAGAATGGGAGATGAATCTCTTGATTCTTTGGATTGATCTTTATTTTATGTTTCAAAGTGGAAAATTTTAGGATATCTTGAGGATCGAAAGGTGATATGATGATGATGATGTAAAAGATGAATGATGTGGATGTTATGATCTTTTGGTAAATCTTGAAGGAGATAATAGGCTTTTGGGACTTTCGGATATGTTTTGGATTTTGATTTTGATTGTCCCTTGGGATTTGTCCTTGATTGATTTTGATTTGGATTTTGAACAAATAGACCCTAAGATGTTTGGATGATTATCTAAGGGATAGATTTGATCAAAGGATGATAATTTGAATATGTGTGGGGAGAAGGATGCATCTACCCACACCTATCAAAACAAGATGATAGTTTCACTAAGCATATGAAAAAGGATTTATCTACATATACTAAGCTAAATGAGATGATTTTGATAAATTTTGACTAAGAATATGCAAAAGGATGCATCTACACATACTTAGCCAAAGTTGATTTTGATAATGTTTTCAAGGATTTAGTCTCAAGGATTTTGATGATTTTGATTTTGCCAAAAAGCCTAGTATTAAGGATGATTTCAAGATTTTCCAAAAGGTGATAGTGAGATGATGTTTGTTTTTGATGTTTGAAGGATGTATGAAAAATATTTTGATTTACTTTGATCCTAACATGAACCTAAAAAAGACACTTTTTTTTCCTAGACCTAGGTATTGAAGAACAAGCTTTTCTCTAAACGAGATGTTCAAACTCTCTAAAAAGATTTGGGTTTTGGCAGTAATAGAATGAATACAAACCGAGATTATTCCTTGAAGCCTTTTTGTAAAAGTTGAAAAGCAGTCTTTGTCTGACTTCGTATAACATAAAGAGACATTCTTGATGGGCTTTCAGACTAAGGGCTTTCACCTTTGGTTTCTTGATCTTGATTTTGCGTGAAATCATTGGAGACACATGTGTGGGGTCCAATTGTTTTTAATCTTTTCTTAATGGATTCTTTTTACCACAAACACTTCTTGATTAGCTTTCAAACTGAATGTCCAATGTCTCAACTTCATCTCATTTCACAAGGTATTTTATGTGAAACTTTGATGAAATTAAGGCAAGGGTTACCTATTGTTTAACTTTAGTGGGAAAATTGAGATGTAAATTCAAGTGCTTAGAAACCTTTAAGGATTTAATCCCAAGGGCAAGCAATAACACGAGAATTTGGTCAATGGTATTTTCCTCCTAAAGGGTTTGAAATTTTGAGGATCATGTTGAATGTTTGTTTTCAAATGTTTTCGATCAAAGCACTTTGTTTTCAAACAAGAACAAGTACAACCCTATGGATGTGAAAGACAGTATTTGTTGGATCCCCACTTGGACAAGTCCAGTTATGCTTATCTTTAGTGAATGGTTAGATGTTTGGCCCCACTGGCTCCCCTCCACGACACTCACTTATATGGGGCAGTCAAGCATCAACACCCATTAAACTCCCATGACATGTTTTCCATTTCTACTAAAAGACCATAAAAGTGTGGGGCGGCTTCAGAATGACTATTCTTGCACCAACAAATAGATTAAAGGATTTTGGAAAATTCTAGCACATGGGTTTTAATAAGGACTTTTCGTTCATGGAGATTGACCCATATGGAAAGAGTCCCCTTTCGGATCCATCTTGTTGGAATCAACCATGTGATATTGGCATTTACTCCAATACCCACATTTATATCCCAGTTGGAAATACTCTTGGCTTTAGAGTGTTACCGGTTGAGTTGTTCCCTTGGGTGAGTACTTTTTCCCCAAGGCAGGCCCTCTAGGATAAAAAAAAAACAAGACAAAATCCGTAACTCAATCAATCTTTGATGGCAACAAAGAGAGAGAATATAAGCAATAATGCCCCCACTCACACTCACACAAGATCTTGTTCAATTTTTAAACCCAAATCAAAGTGTGGAGGTGATTGCTTTATCTCACCCTAAAGTCATGAAAAAGGCCTTTTGATTCTCAAGATCGCTATAAAGCGCGAGAGAAGAAAATATGTCCTTTTTCAATGCCTTTAGTTTAAGTAAGCTTTCACGAAGAAAAAAAGTTCCACTTGTTCTTTTTAAATCCACAAAGAAAAATGTGAGTTCTTTTTAAGCACCAAAAGATGAGTGAGAGATACTTTGTTCAATTGTTAATCTCAAATGAAATCTAGTCAATGTTGCCTAAAGTTCATTTTAACCTCTTTCCAATGAAATTTGAAAGCCTAGGAAAAGTTCGTTTTAAAGCCCAAAACCAAAAGGAGTTAGCCTAAAAAAAAAAATTAAGGCATATGACAGACTCTCCAAGCATTAAAAATTGCTTTAAGAACTCCAATTTTAAATGCTTAAATTCCCTCCAAGATTCTTTGAAGATCACTTCTAGCAATCTCCTTGCGCAAATGAAAATCCCTACAAGATAAAAAAAAAAAAAAAGATAAATCATGATCAAGTTAAACTCATTTCAAACATTAACTTCAAATAATAAAATGATTTTAATGATTTTGAAGAAAAATAAAATCATTAATAAGAACCTTGCTCTCTTAGATTTAAAGAAAAATAATTCAATGCGCTTATTATGGGAAATAGTAATTTGAGTGCCTAGGTTTTAAAAAAGTATTTATTTAAGATTCATAAAGAGTCACAAAAAAATAATTTTTCTATTAGGAGGCATCAATTGTTATTTGAGAAATAATGTAAAGAACAAAAATGTTTAATATTTATTTTGAGTCACTGCTTATGCTCACGAAATCATTTATACCATGAACACCTAACCAAAGATCTCACCAACCGTATTAAAAAAAAAGATTGCACTATAAAAATGTTGGAATGTATCAATTGGATTTAGACATTACCACCATTGCCGTAGAGTGAATATAACTTCACTTAATGCGCTATGATGATCATTACTATGTGGTGTAGATTTAAATGTAAATGCATTATCAACCCTTCTGTTGGGCCTTTCTTAGACTTTTGCAACTTCTAGAAGTCAATGCAATGTTTGACATGCAACGACCATGGGAGTCTTTCTGTTCATCCATTCCTTTCCTCACATAACACAGAAGCCCTACATGCCAACACTATTTTATCCTAGAGTGCAAAATAGGCCGCTTGTCTTTTAAAAGGAGATATAAAATTCTAAGAATTGGGCAATACGAATAGGTAGTGCAATAGACTAAATAGTGGTCTTAGAAAACCTATATCAATGTCATGGTCAGATGCCTTCTAAGTTGTCTAATAGCAAGTTCATATGCTCATGATGTCGAGAGTGAATATCTCTAATTGAGAAGTTAGGTGCTAGGTGGCCCTAGAAATGATCTCAACCACAGATGTAAAGAAAGAAGAATCTGAAAACCTGATTTACCTGTGTCTTATTTACTTCGCCTTATTCCAATGTTATTTAGGTCTGCAAACATTCGACCACATCCATCAACCGCACCTTCATTTTGTATGTAGGCATTTATTTTACCTTGACAGCAGGTTGTAGGTAGTCTAATATCCATTAAATGGTCATAAAATTACGGGTTGTAGTCCACTCGCACCTACCCAAGCAGAAGATGTGCTACACAGGCTACCTCCTGTCTACCATAAATCAATAAATTTGTCAGATAATCAAAAATAAATTTGTCAGAACATAATTGAGAATCCCATAATTAATGGGAAGCCACCTTCAATAAAACTGGTGCCCATCTTTCTTTGGACAACTTTTGAGATATAAGACATTTTATTCCTTGCACCTAACTAGCAGCGACTTTGTTTACTATCAGATCTATCTCATTTTGTTTACCAGATACAACATATGTTTAAGTTTAGGAGTGATTTACAACTCTCCCATATGCAGACCAACGCATTTAATGATTCATTTGTACAGGAACTTTAAAAATTCCAAAGAACATTCACCAGATGGTATGGAGGATGCAAACATTGAAAACAATAGGTTGTCCTTATATATTATTCTTTGACCATAGAGCAGGTGACGCTGCTATTATTTATGAGCATGGTATAGACATTGAATCCCTAATGCCTAAACTGTGACATTCATAACCAAAGACAGAAGAACTAGTAACAAAAGAGCATGTTGAACAAGGTTATTGCCGCCAGCTTAAAGATTTTGTTAGAAGGAAAGGCTATGGGTCCATTCAGTTTATTAAATAAATAGATGTTAGGCGACTAGATTTATAAACAAACCATCTATCATAAGACATCTTTGTGAAGAATGTGCCTAAGTACGTAATAGGGTATTTTCCAGATTTCAAGACTTAAACTTAAACAGTGAATGAGAAGCATATTTTTATTGTCCATTTACTAAAATGCACTTCCCTGCCAAAAACATGTGAACACATTAGTGGATCAGACAATATCATAGCTTCTGATGTTTGAGCTATGTGCTAGATAAAAACAAAGCATGAGAGTCTCTACCATTTTAGATCAATTAAAGAAAAAAATAGACCTTTGGTGACTATGTGTGATGAAAAGTATTTTGTCTCATGAAACAGAAATAGACGTTAACAGATTTGTGCATGGATGAAACAGGAATATCATCAAAATATAAAAAAAAATTGATAGCTATTTGTCATTCACAAAGACAAAGAGATCCGAGAGTTAAAACAACTTCGTTTATGAAGCTTGCTCAAAAAATTTTGATATTCGGCAAAGACCAGACACCATATTGTCACATAAGAATGTCATTCAGATTCTTAATGTAGTTACACCTTGAGGATGGATGAATACTCATACACACAGAGAAGATAGAAAACAAGAACATACGATTCAGAGTGTAGTTTTAGCATGTATGTTTTCTATTTTCAAATAACTTATTATCTCACATCAGAATACTAGTAATGAAAAATATCAGAAAAATTAAGATAACTCTTCTTAAGGTACGAGCCTTTAAAAATAAAACCATACACAAGGCATTCCATCTGTTTGAAGGAATTCTTCAAAGAAATATAAGCTGAATCTACCTAAAATAGATTTATTATAGAGGTTGTAAAACCTTTCATCAATTCTATGACATTAAACACTTAGAAGTAAGCTAATGCATAGCAGATATGAAAAATAAAAAATAAAAATCCATGAGCCCTCCTTCTAGCGCCATATGTGAGCACCTTATTAAAATCTGCAAACACTAAAACCTCAAGCATGGGTTAGTGACCTACAAATTCATCAAAATTCCCCTATGAAATAACATGTAAATACTTCAAAATGCAACAAATGACAAAAGAGATCAAAAAGACATTTCTAAAGCATAACAAGTACCTATTTCATAGTGGATTGGTGTCAAATGTGCCAATGACCCTTTCCCAATCCTTGCTAAAAACTGAAATGATTCAATGCACTATGATGAAGAGCAAAATTAGTTCTCAAACTAAGAGAGTAACTTTGCATGAAGATGTAGATGCCTTTGATAGAGAATCAACCCTATATTTAAAGATTTTCAAATTTGAAGAATGCTCATAAGAGAGCAATGTGGGATAAAGATTGGACAAATGAGATGAGGCCACTTGTCAACTTGTCATAGGTTGAGGAATGTGCAAGTTTTGGCCAATGTTCCCAAGAGAGGGAGATTCAAATTCAAATTTGTGAAATAAATGTTGAGAGGGGGACATGAAAATGAGAAGTTAATGCAATGTTGGAAGGGACAAGTCAACTTGTCTTCATTTTCAAACTTGAGGGAATATTCTATTTTTATGCCAAGTTGATGGAAAATAAGGATTTTAATAAATCAATAAATTGATTTATTTGTGCAAGTGGGAAAAGCTAGAGGATATGATGGGTGGTTAGGTTAGTTTAATCAGGATTAGATTAGCTTAGGTGATGATTAGTTGATTTTGCCCAATTTGACTCAAATATTTGGATTTATTTAAATCAAAGAGGGATGGAATATGCATTTGGAGATTTAATTAAATAAAGTTTTGTTTATTTAATTAAAAGGTTGATGTGAGATTTTGATTTATTTAATTTAAATGAATAAACTTAGGAATTAATTAAATAGTCCTGATTTACTTGGTGAATGGATTTGATGAGCTTGATTAATTTAATGAGCGGGTGAACATGAACTAAGTGCATAATGATAATTTTTCATGTCTACAGTATGTATGTATGTATATATATGTATATGTATGTATATGTATATATATGTCTATATTTATATATGTGTATGTATGTATATGTATGTATGTGTATGTATGTATGTATGTATGTATGTATGTATGTATGTATGTATGTGTGTATGTATGTACGCATGTATGTATTTATGTATATGTATGTATGTATGTATGTATATGTATGTATGTATATATATATATATATATTCCTAGTGAATCACAACTAAGAAGAATAGTGGAGAGAATTATCACAAGTGCCAAGACTTAAAAAATTATTTCCCTTTGGAGTAAAGTGCAGATGTGAAAATAAAACTTGTGAGGAGGAGCTAAACCATCTATTTCAAAAGGTCAATGAGGGGACACATAGAACTATTTCATAGGTGATAGGTGTTGATTTATGGTCTAATGGCCATGACCATGATAGGATGGTGTTTGGTAATTTCTTTCTTGTGTATATGTAGGTGCTGACTTATAAGATGTGGGGAATCTACATAGATGGGATGGAGGTTACGGTAGACCTTATGGATGTTGTAATGGTCACAATGGAGGGAATGATAATGGAGCCAAGATCAAGAGTGATGGGTATTTTTTATTTGAATGCGGAGAAAAAGAAAGTGAAGATGCAATAAACATGGAATTTATTCAAAAAAGGGGTTGAAAAGAAGAACAACATAGATGAATTTCTATCTTTTGTGAGTGAAAATCCTAGGATGATTTCCAAAAATGATGTAAATAGGTTGCTAGATATTGCTATAGGGGTGGGTTTCTTGTATCATCAGTTTTAATATCCTATGTAATCATGTAACTAGTTTTTTAATGCACTAAGAGGGAGCTACCCCCTAGGTAGTGCTTAACCAAAAAAAAATCACTTATAACATCTATAAATATTATATGACTACAACCAATGCCAAAAATTAATGTTATAAAAGTTATAGGTCACATCATGTTTGATATTATAAAAATATTTATTTCGATTATAGTAAATGTTTTTCCTATAACATAATATGTTTTGCATTAATTTTGATGGGACCTCTGCTGAACCCAATGTGAGTAATGATATTTGTGCCTCCTTTGTTCCCCTTCAACATAAAATTAATGAGATTTTAGTGATTTTCAATGTCTAGAATGACATCCTAAAGTGGTTTCTATGTCAGCTCATTACTATGAAGCAAAAAATCTAGATGTTGGAAAATAAGTTGCTTAACCAGTAAGCTTTGTGGCTGGGTGAGATCAAGTGTGGTGAGTGTTGGGATATTATTTCTTCCCTTGCCAAATCATTTGGCAAATGGGATAATTGGGACAAGGAGGTGGACAATCTCAGAGCCCTTATGAGCATGGAGGAGGATAAAATGAAATTATAGGAGATTGCAACTATTCACAACAATCGGGACAAAACTATGTAATGCCTCCAAGAGATTATTGATTAGAACAAGGAGACTATGAAGAATACTGTCATGACCATCCAAGTATTTCAACAAGAACTAAGGAATAGTCATGGAAAAAGGGTGGTTAAGGGTGGTCTTGATGATAGTCACATGTAGGGAAAAGGCATGATGGTGGGAAGTTTGCATTAGGAAATTACCTTGGAAACCAACCTATTCAGAAGGGACCGCTATTATTTCATGAGAAGCTCCACTCCCTCACTAAGGAGTGGTAGGAAATTAGTGGTCTTGGGCTTTTGGGAGACCAATAGCAGTTTTGGTCCTCTGTTGGTTTTTCTCTGTGTGTTATTTTTGTTTCTCTTTTTGATCAATTAGTTGTTGTTTCTTTTCTTTTTTTTGGTAATTTCACTTTTCGTTAGCCCCTTGTTTGGCATCTATTCTAATCAAAACATAATATGTAGGGTATTAATTCAATTGTACTAGTATTAATTTTTTACCTAAAATTCAATAAATTAATAAAAATTAGAGCCAACTCATTGCAAGTCAAAGTGTCCTTAAAATTTAGTTGTATCTTTAGGAGGCCTATTATAAAATATTGAACCCAAAATATGGGTGTGTTAGAAGCCCATCACAAAATAGAACTTAAGTTATTGATTATCATATATTAGATGTTGCAAAGTATTTACAGATAAATTCTATATTTCTATTATTATTTTTATTTAATTCTTAGTTAAGTGAGATGTACTTACTTTGAACATACTTTAATCAAAAAATTGATAAAGGTTAATAAATTTATAATATATTAGTCTACATGGAAATTGTAAAGCATCATATCTCCATTATTCATTTTTCATTCTAACTTTCTCCTTCATGAGTGAAACACTATTGGGGCCCCTTTTTATCTTCAATAAAGTTCTTTCAATATGTAATTTTGCATTATTGGAACATGAACTTATAAACTTGTGTGATTTATAATTAAGAAACTTAGAGGTGGTTACTTTGATTTTTGTGCCCTTTGTTAAATATATGTGGGTATTTTGATAGACTTTAATAAATTTTATGTTCATTAGGTATTAGTTCATTCCAAACTATTTGATCCTAATTTTAATAATGTTAGAGTAAATAGGATTTACCTTCTTGAGTTTACTTAGGCATAATAGTGCATTTAATTATCCAAGTGGTTTTTTCCCATTTCAGGTATTTTTCTCACCCGTCGCAAATTTCTTGCCTTTATAAGGCACTATTGTATATTATGTAAATCATCTCAATTCACTTTTTCTCACCCCTAGAAATAGCTTCTCCTATTGCTTCTCTCAACTATGAAGGTTTCTTTTGGTTTTCAGTTGCTCATGGGTTCTTTTCTCTAACATGCTATCAGATCCTTCAACCCGCACCTTCTTCTGCCATTGAGAGTTTTCATCAAAATTTGAGATCATTTGTTTGCTAAAAATTTTTTCTCGCATTTGAAATTTATTGAATTTCAAATTTTCCTTATTTTTTATTATTCTTCATTTTCCTATTTTTGATGAATTCATTTGAATATCATTTGTGTGATTTCATGATTTTTCATCAGTCGACACAATTTGAAGAGTTTCCTAGGGATCATGATTTAGTAGAGGGTGTTATTTTTTTGAAGGCAACAAAATATCCATAGCAGTCCTGATTTTGTGATGTAGAGGGTAGATTCTCGCTATATATCTCCCAAGATGGTGAGACTGATTTTGTGTTCAAAGGGTGATTTCCAAGTGTTGCAGGCAGCAGAGAGGCATCATTTCTTTGTTGTATGTTTTTTGCAACTTTTGCATAAAAGGTGTGATTTACTGTTTATTAGGAGGCACGTGTTTTCTTCTAATGACCCATGAATATCATTTATGAATTGGTCAAATTATTTTTGGGTGCATTCATTTACAAGGGAGATTCAAGAAACTTCAGAAGCTGTAAGAGTATTTGTAGCGCGATTCTATTTTTGGAGACCACAATTTCCTTGAGCAAGGCATACATCTGGAGACACATATTTCCTATTGTTCCCTAGCACACACCCCATTCGAAATGGGGACCCTCTTTTCTTTTGCCCTGCCAAGTCATTTTGGGTGTTGCCTAGTTTTGCGTGCCCCATTTTGGTGTTAAATGGTTAATGTGCCTCCAAACTTTTGTCTTAAGTTGACTGTGTTTCATCCCCTCCAATTTGGCTAAGTCATGGTGCCTTGCGGATCTTGCTTGGCAGTTTGCTTCTGCCAGTGGTCAAGGGGCCTAGCGGGCCTGCCTCATCAGGTTTCCCTTTTCAAGTTTCCTCTGGGTGTTCCCCATTCCGAGTGGTGGAAGGTTTCTGCCTTCCCAAACCCCGGTTTCCAGGTCCCTATTTTTCGTCTGGTTTGAACTTGCAATGAAAATCACCTACCTTTTCTCATGTTGGGCTCAACTATCCAGACTTCTGCCCCCGAAACTCCGTATTGACTTCATTGTTTCCAAACGAAAAAACTACGACGGCACTCCACCCTCCAGGCCTCGATATCCCCTTCATCGTTGGCTTCTGAAATGTATTTAGAGATGGTCGTAGGGTTACATCTTTCCGGACCCTGGGCCCTAGACCTCTCACCGCCATTCATGAATTTGAACTTCACCAACCCTCATGTCATCCGTACGGGCATTAAATGAGGGTATTAAATGCATGTTTGGGTATATATACCTAGCTCGACCTATCATTTTCATTTGTCAAGTTTTCCAGAGGAGTTTAGAGTGCTTTCTAAGGAGTTCACTACATTCGTGGCCCACCGCCCTCGCCTCCGTGATCATCATTTGGCTATCCTTAGTGGATTTCTCAACTTCCTTCATCAAACTTTCGAGGTAGGTTTACCGTCCACCCTCCCGTGAAGTTTTCTATAATTTTTCATTTAAAACAATGAACGAACATGGGTTAAAATACATTAAAATGATAAAGGAAGACAACACCTAAAAAACCCACGTGTTTAAATTCTAAAAAAACCTCTGAATCATCCTCCAAAGTAAATCCAGAACCGGACCTTCCCACTGTCGTTCTTCACATAGAGCATTCACACCCTCTAGACCCATATCAACCCATCACCATTGAGAACTTAGAAAATGAAACAAACAATTTCCAAACAGCAAGATGCCTTCTCGGGCTCGCCACCCCGAATTTTCGTCTGTAAACTGCCGTACAACTTTGAAACTTGAAGACCAACCTCCATTTTTGTTTCTCGGGTCCGCACCACTGAGATTTCATCCCTGGGATGTTGTGTTGCATTTTTCCTTTCCTAAACAACGGAGCAGGCACGTCAACTCGAGATCCAGGGCCTGCCTCGCCTTTCGTCGATTTAGAGTTGAACTCGAATGAACTAACCAAACATGTCCCCGAGTCTTGATCCATGGAGTTTCATCCACGGACCTCCCTCCTATCTTCTCCATTTCAAACAGCCCCCTAGCGACGTCTCCCCATCTCCTGAGTCTCGAACCTTCATTTTTTGCAGAGAACAACGAACAATGAACTTGGGTGTCTTTACCCTTGCCGGGCTCCATCCATCAGGGTTTCCTCCCCTTTCAGCCATCTCACAAGGGAAAAACAAGCCTGTCCTCTCGACCTCTGGGTTTTTCCCTCCTATTTGATGAGAAACTTAACAAAGAAAATCTAGTGGCCAAACTCAATGTCAGGTCCGAACCACTGGGCCGCTCCCACAGGACTTCCATCCAATGCCTTTCATTCTAAACAGAAAAAACCTAACGGCTTCCCACCCCTTGAGACTTGAATGCTTTTAATTTTAAATTTTCATTGGCCATCCTTATACCTCTCGAGTCCCAAACCTTAGAATTTCATTGCTTTCTAACTATTCTAAATAGTAAAGCCCTAACGGCTTTCTAGCCTTGTATCTCCAGGTGCCCAAAAAATGATCCAAATGACCTCTGATTTGAAAACTGATCTTGACCCACGTGCTCAAATTTAACCCTCTCCTGCATGAGCCTTTCAAACCACCAAAATTTGAAGTCAGGAGAAATCACCTGGATTTCCCTACCTTGTTTTCCCTTCAAAAACAACATTCCTGCTAGTGAGGTCCACCCCCTAGGCCCAGATTATCGAAAATCCCTCCAGAAAATGACTAATGACATCTTGAAGTAAAGATTTGATTTCATGAATGATAAATTGTCTAATTGGATTTTGTTTGCGATATTTCAACTAATGTTAATGCTTTTGTAATTGGTTGTACTCATTACGTCTCTATTTGTAGGATATATGGAATCAAGTGCAAGACTCTCGAGGGTGGCTGCAGAAAAAGATAAAGCATGAAAGAGAGCGAGAAAGACTCCTCGTGGAAAAGAGGACAAAGACCAAATGAAGTACCAGTTCCAGGGTGAACCTCTACATTCAAAAATCATTACCGACTGGAAGGAAATCACAGATACCAATATCGACCATGTCGATATTGATGAATTTAAGCAAAGGGTCATAGTTTACTCAAAGATTGACAATGCACGACTAATCAAACAAAGTGGGATCGCAAAAACTGTAGGCTTCCCTTCATCCCTCATAGCCCCCGAATTGGTCATGGCTTGTTGGCAGGCCTATGAGCCACAGACACGAACCAAATGTGTTGATAAGGATGGGAATGTCCTTGTTGACATGTCGGGTGAGGCAATTATGAATACCTTTCACATCCCCACCTTTGGGGAGATGGAGATGCCCACCATAGAAGAGTGTAATGCAACATGGGATGAGGACCCGATGGGGTGCAAGGAACTAATAAATTAGTATTAGCTCAAAGAGAAAAGGGGCAGCACTGCAAAGGTGCCTCAAGAACTCTTCCACAGCGACTTCTATGAGGACTACCATGACTTGGTAACCATGTTGAGTAGGGCGATGGGCCTCCCCACTACTGTGTATTTCCAAGATTGGATGGTATATTTTGTTGAGCAAATCCTCTGTGGCGATGAAGAGGTCACCACAAAAGCCTCATTCTACTGGGGAGGGATCATAAGTGATTGCTTTCACGAGCAGTTCATGAATGTAAAAAAGACCTTCAGGTTCTATATGACCTCTTATCTGGTGTACTCATTAGCTGAGTAGAGGAAATATAGTGGATTGTTTGTGGCACCCGATGAGGAGCTAGGTCAAATATTCAAGGTCTATGACAGATATCCCCAACTCCAGTTCAGGAACTTCAAGAAGGAATATTGTAGGGTGAACGATGCCTTCATTGGCCACATCATCAGGTTGCTTGGAGGGGATTTTGAGAGAAGGGTCTCTCACAGTGCTCGAGCATTCTTAAAGTAATACACCTTCTTATTCATACAATACCCCAAGTTTACATATATTTTTTCCCAGGGTTTCACAGAAAGGCTGAATAAGCTACCCCAGTACCCCAACAACCAAATTATACTGTTAGAGCTTTCCCAGTAGCTGCAACATATACATTCAGTCCTCAAGGGAAAACACTTAGCAAGGATCTTGTATCCCTTAGCTTTCGGCCAAGGGATGTACAAATTGCAAACTTCCTAGTGTGCTAGGAATTCTGAGAAGGAATTGGTGGAGTACCATTTCCACCTACACACTACTTGGCCATGGATGGAACCACATGGGCATGTAAGAAAGGAACTAGGGCCAAGGTATGCCCATTTGCATCACATTGAATATTTCTAGGAAAATTTCCAAGATGACAAGGAAGTGCGTGCAAGACATTACATGCGGATGACTACGTACTTTTTAAGAAGGGTGCAACTATTTCCCATACCGAACCAAGTCAAAGAAGATGAGAGCATCGTAATGGACCCCAAGTACGCCCAGTTGCTAATTTTCCGCTGCCAACAATAGATTGGGATGAGCAAGAGGTCGACGACCTTGATATTATAACCAAACCAATTGTTTTTCATACTAAAGAATGGGTTAATGGAAAAGTAACCCAATTGAAGCAACAAGGGGTTGTCTTGACATATGAGGGGCTCAAAACTGAGCCTAGCACTATAGAAGATGTCGCTACTACAGTTTCAATAGAAGGGACATCCAAATCTCTTTCACTCATAAGATCAAAGAAGAGGAAAGGGATTGAAGTAAAATAGTCTCCAGATCCCAAGGTTTATTCAAGAAAGGATTCAAGAGGCTCACCCTCTAAGAGGCCCAAACAGATGGGAACCATCATAGAGCAGCCAAAAATTCAAGAGGGTCCCCTTCAGGAGGGTGAGGAAGGGAAAATAGATCAGCCAAAACCTCCTCCATCTCTCCCTGTCTCCACCACACTTCCATCTATTTCCTAGGCCATGGTCACCACATCCCCACCTGCAGTGGACATCTCAGTCCATCTTGCCTCCTCTCCCCCATCTAGGCCCATAATAGTGGTTGATTCTTCCTCTGCTACAACTTCTCCACTTTCCTCCATCGCCATGTCACCTACTACATCTCTTCCACTAGTAGCAGCAACAATACCAATGTCCACACTCACTTTTCCAAAAGCTTTCTCGAGGCATATGCAGAACGTCCCCTCTGATATTTCTCAAATCTTGTTGGATCCCACCATCCAAGCTTCCTTAGCGTAGGTCCTCGCCAGTTCTAGGCCCTCACAACCCCCAATAGGACCACCAGCAATGGAGGCCATGATGCTAATCTTAGAAGAATGGGAGAAGCAAGATAAAGAAGCTTTAAAGGCAATGAAGGAGGAAGTCAATGAATAACATGAACACCCAAAGTATGAACACCAGTAAATTGACAGGGTGGTCCGCGAAGAAGAAGAAACAGGGTCTTATGAAAGTGGAGATGAAGAAGAGGGAACCAGTGGCAAGGTTATTACATTTGATGATGATTTTGAGGAGGAAATGGCTCGACAATTGGAGGATGATAAAGAAGAGGTAGAAAGGTCACCTCCCAGAAGAGAAGGGAAAGAAGGTGACGAGGTAGCAGAAAATGTGGAACTCCCCACAGGGGAACAATAGGAGGATGTGTCATCTCCTCATAAAGAAGAAGAAAATGTAGAAGAAGACAAGCCCGAGGGTGAGGCTCAAGCTGACAAAAGCCTCAAAATTAGACAACCTGAGGAGCATGTGCACAAGGATGAACAAACAAAAGAAAGGAAAGGGAAAGAAATTGAGAAAGAAGAAAGTCTTCGAGAGCGATTGCCTACTAAGCCTCCCATCAAATGCCTCGTGTTCATCCAAGACCCCGATGAGGAAGAAGGAGACAACACTAAGATGGAAGAAAGGGATCCAATAGGTAAACAAATAGAAATCCAAATGAAGGAGGGTGAGGGTGATCATGAATCGCCTAAAGAAAAAT
Organism: Sequoia sempervirens; assembly: GCA_007258455.2. Classification (NCBI taxonomy): domain Eukaryota; kingdom Viridiplantae; phylum Streptophyta; class Pinopsida; order Cupressales; family Cupressaceae; genus Sequoia; species Sequoia sempervirens. The sequence continues at coordinate 110,272,499 of VDFB02049217.1, read as the reverse complement.
CCGCTAGATGCCCAAATGGTTGGAGAGGCAACTTTAAAAGAAGACTCCTCCTCCAATGGATCCAAGAGAAAGACTGGAGGCTATCTTAGCCTGAGCATAGATTACAACCAGTAAAGAGAAGAAGCCCAAAATCAGGTCTAGGGTAATGATGGATGCTTCTAGGTCTCAGACTGTGCAAGTAGCAACACCGGTGGTAGGCCAAGAAGGGGTAAAGTATAATATCTCCACCATTGACTTGGGAACTACTACCATGGAGTAGAAGGTGGAGCACCTTGAGGAGTCTGTTGCTATGGTAGTGCATTTGATACAATAGGATAAAATTTCAAAGGATGAGCTTAAGGCACATGTAGCTGATTTGACAACTTACATCCAGCAATGGTCCTTAGCTGAAGAAATACCTACCACATCTACTACTCCACTGCAACTATTGTCCAAGGAAAAAATCAATAAACTGGAGAGGAGAAAGAATCTAGACAAGACTATAGAAAGCTGGTTCTGACAAGTTCTAGATGTCGTAAATACAGGCATCGATCGGGCTGTCCAGATAGCCAACAAGTTCCCAGACTTACAAAAGTCTCTTGAGAGCATAAGAAAGCTCTGTGTTGACCTCCCAGCAAGATACGAGTCCACTCATCCAAAGATCAAGGCTATCCTCAAGTTTCCAAGCGCAACATGGGAAAAGGAGCTCACACTCAAAAGGGACGACCATTGGCTAATGGATATATGGAAGCAGGACTTTGATAACAAAAAAGAAAGGTTGGAACAGGTGATTGATAAAGTAGATTCTGATATTGAATGGGTCAAGGAGATTAGTGAAGATTGTGTCTAGTACTTGAAGTTAATGACAAGGTACGAAATTCCCATCATGCAAATGGACCCAAATAAAGTAAACCTATTTCCAAAAAAAGATGGAGAATGGGATGTCAGATGAAATAACCACAGATTTCATGAATTTTGCAACCTGAGCCTTCGCCTAGTCAAAGTTGTTACGGGACCACGCTGCCAAGTATGAGGAGGATTGGGAAAATCTCGCCGAGTAATCCAAGGAATGGATCTATCAAGTGTTGCAGTCTAAGATCATAGAAGTTGAAAAACTCCAACCAATAATCTTGAAATTCATGGAGCATGCAGCTTTGAAGAATCAAGAAGGCAACCCTAAAGTTAGTGAAGAGCTTCTAAAAGAATAGCTACAACAAAAAGAGAAATTAGCAAAAGACAAAATGCTACAGTGTTGTCACTAGAGGAAAAAATAGGGATATGGACAAGATTGTATTTTAAATTGTAATATATTGTGGGGTAGGTAGAACCCTAGTTTGTGGTGAATCTTGGCCACATAATGAGATTAAATCTTGGCCATTCATTCTACTTTTGGGGCACTACAAATAGGGGGTCTCCTCTCATTTTCAAAGAGATTTGAGTTGTTGTAAAGACATGCTGCAGAAATTTCTAATGAAAATACATTGACTTGGTGCATTTTCTGAGTTCTTCACATATTTCATGATTCAATCTTCATTGTTAGATGCTTTATTTAGATTTACATTTTTGTTCTAGTTAACTTTAAACTGCTTAGATAGATTTTGTTAGATTTTGTTCTATGATTGTATAAATTTTTGTTGTGTTGATGCCTTCCAGTCCATACTTTTTGCCATTTGCTACTGGTAAATGGTCTTGTAAAGTTAGTCTAGGCTAAAACTTGAAACTGCTTTAAACTTTTATCTTTATTCATGCATGTACGTGGTGGATGAATGATAAAATATCTGCAGACCTTTGAAGATAGCACAGATTTCATGATACTGTAGGTTTCTTGGTTAAGTGGAATCCTATTTGAAGGGAGGTGTCCATAGTAGAACCTCCACGATCACTGTTCACAACTAGCTGCAGATCTAGGAACCTTCCCTCTTCCCTGTTCTTTTTCCTATTTTTTTAGAAACAACCTATGCTAAGGTTCATTGCACATTGTAAAGCCAAAACTTAAGGAAAACATTAAAGTTTTAGATTGTTGTCTGAACCTGCAAAAAAGTGCACATTAACTCCCATCTCAAAAACTTCAAATTTTAAGATCCATCTTGAATCTAGCTACGTAAGGCTGCCTTGTGATTACCAGCAAAATCACATCAAACATCAACTGAGGAGTTCCATGCAAGTCATGACCTGAGACCTAAGAGACCTTGGGGAGATTTTCAACAGCTTGTTGTTGGAGGTTTCCTTTCAAGAGAGGTAGTGCATATACGCATTTCCTGTGTTGAAAAAGTGTGCAAAAACACCAATCAACATTTCCCTATAATCATGCATTTCCAGTAAATGATGGAGTAGTCACTTCATTAGTGGCATATTTTTTCTATTGCTTGCATGATTTCCTTTAAAGGAGGCATGATTCTTCCTTTGGAGACTATGACCATTGTCTAGAGGCTATACATTTTTTTGAAACTTTATATTTTATAAATTTTCCCTTAAGTATTTATGGTTCCAAAGTTTTGCATCAAAGGAGTGGGCCCATGTTTTTGAATTTTTTTGCAAATATTTATCCCATATTCCTAATGTGGGGTATTTTTTTGCTATTTAAATAGTGTTGCAGTGTCTTTGGTAGGTGTGAGCAAGTCTCATAGATTGTGAAGAGGTTGTCTCTTGCATGTGGTGATTTGTGTTTTTGTGCTCTCTAGAGTTTTCTTTGTGTTGGCATGGAGATTAGGCAATAATCCCCCACCAAATTTTGCATGAAATTAAGGTTTTAACCTTATAATTCTTTTTTGGAAGGCTTTATACTTTTGAAAGAACTATCTTTGAAAATTTTGAAGAATTCAGTTATAATGGTTTCTTTGGAGAAAGGGAACTTTAGGCAATGTAGTGATTTTATTCTCACTTATCTTAGTGAGCTTAATTTGTTTCCATATTTGTATAATGAAGTTATTTTTCCAATCACACGTAGTAGGTATATGATTTGGAAAGGATTTAGGGCTGAATTCTTTAGAGTTATTTTTTAGTATATAAATAATGAGGACCTTTTGGACTTGTTCATTTTGAGTTTCCTTATGCTCTTTGGACTTACATTCAAGAATTATATGGAGACCATGATACTCTATCATATCTCAATGACCCTCTTTCCAATAATAGTGTGACTCTTTATTCTTCAAAGAAGATAAAGCATGCTTGTGATCCTTTGGAGGTTTTGAGACTTCAGATGAGGTTGTAGTTGCTTTAGAGGTTCTCGAGTATTTGTTAGAGATAGTTGATCCACCTTCATTAAGTACTTCCACCATTCCTGAGAAACATAATTATCATTGTCTTCCTTATTCGCATTCTTATTTGTTAGACATTGGTTCCTTGTTTGTGGAGTCTCACATTTCAGATTTGGAGGACACATTTGAGGGGTTATCTCTCCTCTTTGATGAAAGTTATTGCGCAACTATTGTCAAAACTATCTCTATCTTTGGAGAATGTTCAAAATTGGATTCCAATGCTACCTTGTTTTTCACCTTCTATTGTGATTGTGCATGTTCCTGATTGGTTTGTGGCATCATCCTTCAAGGTCTTGGCAATGGGTGATCCCACAAAGTTGGTTTACAATTTCTGTGAGATTCTATTTTTTGCTGAAATCACATAATTGTAGAAAATATAATGATTTAAACCTTTAAAAGTTCCATTTAAATAATTCCAATTGAAGAGGGTTTGATCAAACTACCTTAGATCAAACCCCCTTGGATAGAACCCCACTAGTTTTAAACCATACCTATAACAGAGTCTCCTTTACACCTATCAAAATGTTGATAAAAAATCACTTTTGATTTACATTTTAGGGGATCAAAAGAATTTATTTAAAATTTATTTATTGTAAGTATATAGTCCTAATTATAAGCTTCCCAAAAAGTATAATTCTAAATAAATTTAATTTTATTATTATATTTATTTTTTATTTCTTGTGAATTTAGGTTTTTCACTGAAAATCAAGCTCTTTGTTCTACACATGAGGAAAAATAGAATATTATAAAAAAAATTGAAAAATATGAGTGCACCAAATATTGAAGTCCATGATCGAACGGAAAAAAAAATTGAATTTCGATGCATACAAATAAATTTATGTGTTATACAGTTCACCTATGTCTAAATTGTAATTGGTTTGACTTCCAAACCTGATTAAGGAAAAAATATTCAATAAAACACTATGAAACCAATTGGAAGCACTATATATCATAGTAACAAATCTAAATTCAAAAAAAATAGAATTTTATCCTTCATGGAAAATAATTTGTGTTATACGGTGAGCGTCACTCCTTAAAAATGGTGTTTACTGAAAAAACTAGTTTTCGAAGGAGATGGAAAAATAAGCGCAATCTGATTCCAATAGTTTTGAAAAATATATATATTTAGAATCTACAGACAAAATGTCACAAAACACTAGTTTGCATCATCTTCGAATTCCTCACGGTTTAGCCGCTATAGCTGCCCAAAAGTGAAGATTTAGTTAGAAAAAAACAGTTCAGTGTCCAATTTAGTAAAAAATTATAAACTAGTATTGTGGGATCACCCCAACACATGAGTAGATTTTAGAGATATTTTAATCCTACATTTGGATTTCACTTGCTAATTCCTATCCAGAATGGGAAGCATTCCTACATTTTTATTTGGTTTTGTTCCTTCCAAAAGGGAGTCAAGTTGTTTGTCAACATTAAATCATTTTTTGTCTTTAGGAACTTACCATTTATGCAAGCGATTAGATATTGTGGGGGCTACATAGTCTCTCTCTTTCCCTCTTATGGGGGACTATTGATTGTATATACATGATGTATGTAGTCCTTGGGGGGATACAATGGCTAAGTTTACTTAGGCATAATAGTGCATTTAATTATTAGGGTGTTTTTTCCTGTTTCAGGTAGTTTTCTCACTTGTCACATATTGGTGTCAACCACCGATCCCAATATCACAACCTACAAAAAAATTAGTAAATTTTTTCACCACCAAAAATGGAAACCCTAAATTAATTCCCAACAAGAATCAACCCTTCCAAAATTCAAGTGTAGCATGGAAACTAAAGATTTACGGCTCAAATTAGAGAATTCCATGACCCCTCTCCAAGCAGCAAAATAATGCCCCTCTTAGCACAGGATTGAGCTCCTTCACACAACTCCCAATGAGATTAAAATTTTCAACTAAGGGTAGAGGATTCACAGGAATAAATATTTTGTGTCAAAAAAAATGCTTTGTCAATTGAATGCCTGTAGATTAAATCAAGTCTTCAAAAACAATGAAATTGGTTCCTTCCATGAGAAAATAACGCACTCAAAAGAGGTATTTGCAAAGGTTGGGTGCGAGTATGTTGCAACCACCTATGGCCACAAATTGAGCACCAAGCACATAATATTCACGCCTCTTCTGCACTGGATCTTCATACTCAACATGCACCGTCCACAGAGATTGGAATTGGAATTTCCTGCTCGTCACAAGTTTCATGCTAGGCTTCATGTACCTCAACAGAGATTTCCATGTCCTAAGCAAATGACCATGACCTAAACTTGTGATTTCAAGTTCCTAAACCCTCAATTTCCACCACAGAAATCACTCTTTGCCACAAAATCACAACTTCCAACAAAGGAATCACACCAAAAACACAAGAATCACAACTCTTTGATATGTACAATCGACTCTTTAATCACAAACAATAGGAGAATGATAAAATTTCAAATGTCAGAAAAAACTCCAACAAATAAATGATCTCAAACATCTTGGATGAAAACTCTCAATGGTGGAAGAAGGCACAGGTTGAAGGCTCTGATACCATGTTGGTGTCAACCACTGAGCTTAAGATCACAACCTACAAAAAAAAAATCACAAAAATGAGACAAACTACACAAGGATATTTTACCAGAGAAAAATATGAGATGAGATATATTACACAATGTACAATAGTGCCTTATAAAGGCATGAAAATATGTGACGGGTGAGAAAACTACATGAAATGAGAAAAACCACCCAAATAATTAAATGCACTATTATGCCTAAGTAAACTTAAGCAGGAAAATCTTATTTACCCTAACATCACATATTTATTTCCTTTATAAGGCACTATTGTACATTATGTAAATCATCTCAATTCATTTGTTTTCACTCCTGGTGAAATAGCTTCTCCTATTGTTTCTCCCATTGTACACCGCTGGATGATGGCATATAGGTTGTCATTCAAGGAAATTCCCTCTCTCTTATTGCCATAGTTCATTGATCCAATAGGAGAAAAATGATGTGGTGTTAACTTAGTCACATTTTTCCCCACCCATCTCTAAAGTATTGTCAATTTAATAATTCTATTCCATCATCTTATTAGAGAAGAGAAGGAAGATGTAGTACCTATTAGGTACATCAAACCCTTCATCATCAATATAGAATTTACATCTAATAGATATAGTATCAATGGAAAGCTTCTCTATTTTTAGGAAAGAATGTTGAGATATTGTAAAATTTCTTCACATCACTTTAGTGGCCCCTTGCTTGTAAAGGATTTTTCTTCCCATATCATTCTAATTTAGCTATCACATCAAACCAAAAAAATCAACAAAAATCACAACTCATAACAAATGTAATTCAATCCTTGAAACTTTCTGTAAAATAGGTTTATTTCAAAAAAAAAATTGAAATTGTGGTTCTATGAGAACTTCAACCTAGAATAAAACTACAAAATAGATTATTATAAATTAGATGATGAAAAATATTTGTAAAATGGGCTCTCTATTTTTATAATTATATGAATGTTGTTCATTAACATTTTCCCAAATGATTTAGTCCTTATTAGTTATAATAAAAATGTTTTTGTTAGCTACCTTGTGAAATTTTCTTAAGCCATTAGATAATTTACTTGCTAATTTATTGTATTTTTTGAATTCAATTGATAATTTTCCAATTAAATTATCTTCTTTTTTCTTCAAGAATGTTTATAATTTATGAACAAAAACTAACAATCCTAGCAAATATGAAAAAATAACAATGAAAATTACTTTTTTTCCAAAATAGACATATATTTACCTCAAATATTTACGCATTGGACCAAATTTTGAAAAAAAATTATATAATATTTTAAGAGAGTTTCTTAATGTTATTAGTAATAGCAGTCCTGGAAGATCACATGTTCAATCCATGAGATGATCCAACTAATTTGACATCGAAGAAGAAACATCATTAGGGGAAGGGTACTACTAGCCATTATAGCTAACTTCATGCATCCTAAGATCTTAAATGGTATGTCAGATTTCACCATTTTTTTGGGTTTCTTTATATACAACTTAAGAGCTTATAGCTATTGTTTCGTCTTATGAGTAGTTACAAGGAACACAGGAGCATTCATTATGTACACAAAGGTCAAAAGTGGTCATTTCAAGTTGACATCCAATGCATATTCTCTAGTGTCCCAATAACCATTCACTTTGACCACCGCAAAATTTACACAATTGATCCAATACATATGGACAAATGCCCCAATAATCGTGCACTACTGGTACCAATAAATATGCAAAAAATTAATGAACTTTTAATTAAGATGTATCAATGAGTGGTTATTAAAACATAAAGATAACTCGGACCTTTTCCCTAAAATTAGAAACCACTTTAAAAAAAAAAAAAATTTGCACACCAAAAAATGGAACCTTCTATATGCCCAAATACAACATAGGTGAATCCTGTTTTTTTTCAAAATCTAATATTCTACACTAAACGCCTATAGTAAAATTATCTTATTAAAATAATATTAATTAATACGGGCATATCACCATTCTTGTTTAAATCGTTTTGAAAGGTCTAAGTGGTAGGCAACAAACTTCACGGTTACTATCACGACAAAACATTGTTGCAGCAGCATTTGTTAAGCATGGCCGGCACTTGCATGGTTAAAATTACAATGACAGAAGTTGGCTGGAGAGAGTTAGATATCCGAGATGAGTGTGAGTCCTTAAAAGGAGACGAATAAAAGGGAACAGAAAGAAGGCGATCTCCAACGAAACAAACATGTGAGTCTGTTGATAATCATGTAAATTAGCAATGAATTAATTAAAAGAGTCAAGTTATTGGTGTATAATTTTCCGAATAATACAAAGGAAACGGTACATTACAAATACAATTGTCCAGAGATTGACCCGCTAGTTCAAAGCATAAAAGTACATTTCACTTCAAACGACAAATTTTGGGAGATTTATCGTATTGAACGTCTTCTCTTAATTTGTAGGATTCGGGAAACTTTATATGTTGGTGTCTGCAAATGCTCACACAACCAACGCAAACTTACAAACTAAAACGAAGGCCGGTGTGGAGAGAAATTAATCGGATTTTTTTTTTTCCTTACATCCATTAAGAGAAGAAAATTCGATGGGCTATGATTTAAAATTTAAAAGAAAAATCTGAAGTAAATATAACAGCTATATTTTTCAGATGCAAAGTTGAAGCAGCATATATTATATTCCTTATAGGTGGCATTTTGGAGTGGAATTCTACTATGTATGAGTATAGCTCCTTAATTTGGAACCATACTTGAGATTTTGTTCCCCTTTCTAAGGGAATTAAACTTTTTATATGCAAGTGTATCTATGAAGAAAAAACAGCAGTAAATGGTTTAGTGGATAAGTATAAGGCGTGGAAACGCTATTTATTGAGTTCCTGGTGTTGATTATTTAGATACTTTTGTACCTATTGTAAAAATGATACACTTGGGAGTAGTCATATGATTTTTAGTGGAATCCTCATTACTTTTTATAGAGAGTAATTATATTTATCTATGAAATTTATAAGGGTGCATAAGGCTTCATCTTTAGGGCACATCTTAATCCTTCCTTTCCCTCTTTGCTCTCAAGGGGTCGTTTTCTCTCTTTATTTTGGGGAGATGTTTTCTTGGGTTATTCTCTTTTAGGGAGTTTCTATGTACATGGGTATTTCATTTAGCTTCATTTTTCAAGATCCTATTTTTCATCTATCTAAGTTGTACTTAAGTGAGGTCTTAGTATATGATTTTTGTAGTGTACAATTTTTATTTTTCTATTATCTATGTTTTCCTACACTTTTAATTAAGCTTTCTTAGGTTTATAAAAAGAGAGTATTAATGTGAGTGGATTTTATGTTGTATCATCTTTCTTGGGAGTTATAACTTCCTATTTTTGAATAATTTTTGTATAGACTCAATATAGGTTATATTGCCACCTCCTCCATCTCACATAATCAATGTATAATCACTCTCCTATTTTGTATTTTAAATTTAAATGTCACTCATGATTTTTAACTCTCTTAATATTATTTATCCTTTTGTATCATTTAAATCTCTCTTTGGATTCTACTTGTAATGGTATTTTAATCATTGATAATTTGATGGTTTTGTAGTTTTTATTTCTTACAATAGTTTCCATGTCTTCATTTGATTATAAATTCTAGTATATGCATTTTCTATATGATCTTATTGTACTTATTTTAAATTTCTCATTCTTTATTCTTCCATCCATATAAGATCACATTAGGCCCTTCATTTTAACCATTGTGTAATACCTTAACTAAGTAAACTAAAAACAAACTTAGAATAAAATTAACACTAATTTAGTAAATTTAAGAATAAATCATCACTTGATTATTGGTCAAATAATTCATACAAATCATATCATAGGAGGATCCTTGGCTAAATTACTAGGCTAATGTGAATCCCTTCACCCATCTACCTAAACTTTCATTTACCTAATGTAAGATTTTATCAATGAGAAATCAGTCACAAGTTCAGATGAATTGGGAGGGTTTCATGGTATTCTATATGTATAATACCTATAGGACTATTGTGCATATAAAAATAATTAGATATAGGTGATTTAGTTTTATCCCCACATAGACAATGAAATTTTAGCTATTTTGGAAAAAAGAAAATCATAATATATAAGTATAATAGGATGGCATAAGGGTTCTGCATAATTTGGTTTGAGAAAACCATCTCCAATCAAAGGAGATTCAACCCTAGGGGTGTCATTGGATATGTAATATCATATTAGATGACTTATAATGATGTATGTATTATTTGTGAAAATAAGATAGATACGTTTCTAGGTGTTAGTGGTAGAGAATGTAGTTATATATTAACAATTTTTCCTTCTAGGTATTAGAGCTAAGAGTGTGGAATGGGTTAATTTTGGGTCTAAGGGATATAATTTATGTAAAATTTATACATTTCTATCTCCTTACAATTGAATTTTATGAGGAAAAAAAGAGGAATGTTTATGTTAGTTATGTAAGGATTGGTATAGATTTGTTTAGTCCCAAAAATTTGAAATGATGAAGGTTTTTATACACCATTCAAGAGGTAGAAGTTTGATTCTAAAAGAAGTAATTCACCTATACATTTTTAATAAGCTAAGATATAAGGTAAGTAGATAATGGATCTCCTTGTTGAGATATTCACTATAGGGTATCATACGTCAAATCCATGCCTCACATAGAAATATTATAACTTTTTATTAAATTGTAATGTAGGAAAAAGGGGTATATAGTCTAAACCGCACCTTCTCTTATATCACAATGGAGAGGGGACTAAAACTTATCTCAAAGACCCACATGGATACTAACCTCAATGGAAGATACATAATTGTGGATCAAGTTTTTAGTCCTTTTAAAATGTGTATGGATGATTTGATTTGATGTTTATTAAATGATATCAATTTGATAGTGTAAATATGTAACTAGCTTAACTATGAAAATTTAGTGAACTATTATGATATTAGGAAGAAATAGAGCTAAAATCCATAAAAAAAAAGTTCAAAAGAGTAGACTGCAAACAAAGAGGAACTTGACATAAAAAATTGAGCTTAGAATGGTTGGATAGGGATGCTAGTGCCCTAGAATTGGAAGTGCAGACACTTAGAATAAAAATTTGGATCTTTGTTGGTCTCTATCTATAGGTTCTCCTTTGGACTTAGTGACAAAACTTTGTCTGTTGCTAATAAATTCAACTTTATATAATTTGTTGACATGTAGGACTTGAATGCTTGAATGAATAATTAGGTCTTCAATCCTTTTCCAATCCACTTCATATCTATATTTATTTTACACAAGAAAGATGGGAAAGGGTTGTGTCATATAGAGGCTTTCCTAAGTCAAATCCAATTTTATTATTTCTACCTCCATAATGGCTATGATGATGTAGAAGAGAGCTTATTCTCATTTTGGCAAAGGCTAAATAATTAACAAGTGAAAATTTGACAATTGTTGCAAATTACCACTCAAATCTACATTCTTTGATGGACTTCAAAGGAATTGTACTCATCACCTTCGAGGAGAAATTGATGCTTGATTTGAATTCTTTCAAGTTTTAGTACTACAAAACAAATAGATATGAAAAATAAATAAAATCACACAAAAATATGATGCCTTGATAACATGATGCTTGATTGAAATATGTTGTTATAATTATGCTAAATCTAATCTTGATTGCTTAATTTCTCAATTCAAAATGCTAGGACTGCTTCTCAAAATTACTAGGATTTCAAATGAAGTTAAAAAATCATATTTATATTCAATTATTTAATTTCTTATAAATTAATTACTAACAATTGATAAATGGTTTTGAATTTCTAATTTTTAAAATTTTGACAATGATGTATTTGAATTGGGGCCAAATAAGCTCGACAAGGATGCTAGCACCCAAGTCCAAACCTATTTTGGGCATTTTTGTATTGTTAAATAGATATTAATTAATATTACCAATTCAACTTATGATTTCCTAAAGATTATTATTAAACAAGAAAATTAAATGGACAGTTAGGTCTAGGCATATAAGTGGGAGCTAAACCTGGTATAAAAGTGTTAAGGATGACAATTTATGATGCTACATTTAGCCCTCGCTTTAGTGAGCATATGAACTTACGCTCTTGCTCACGCCAAAATAATGATTTAATACAAGAAGGTCTATTTTATCCAAACATTAAAGAGATGGGATGAAATCAATTCTAGGGGATGCACTAAGCCCTAGGTTCAAGATCCTTTGAAAAAATATAAGGGAAAAAAAAGCACACTCATATTAGGTGCAACTCAATATGACAAACACGGAGCATAGATAATAAAGAAACAATAACTAGCATAATGTAAACACTAGATAATGCAAACACAACAAAGACACAAGGACAAAATTAATATAATAAAAAACACAAGGTTAGTACACTAAAAGTGATTTGATTTGTTAAGGTAAAGATAACTCAACCTTTATATTTGTCTCAAATACCAAATACCATCCATCAAATATGGTTTTAGAAAACATGGTTCTCACATAAAGACTAGGAATTTGTGTTATGCTAAATCACTCATGAGCTACATAGATCCAATGACTAGAAAGTTGCATTATTCTAGGTTTCCATGCAATATGATGGGTTTCATAAGGTTAACAAGTTATGTTATGCTAGTTTACTCATAAAACACTTCGCTCCACAAGCAAGAAAGTCTTTTCATACTAGGTGGCCATGTAAAAATTCTCAAGTTCATGAATCAACATGTGCTATACCAAATCCATTGACTATTTTTTCAATCATTCCTCAGGGACTGCATAAAGTTCATTGTCATAAGAGATAGTTTAACATCACATGGGGAAAATCACCTTAGAGGGTGTTAAAAATTTTAATTTCACTGGGAACACATCACCTCAAGTGGTTGTACAAAAGTTTAACATCATGGAGGACACATCAACTTAGGGGGTGCACAAAATTTTAACATCATGAGTCAAGGATCACATTAGGGGGTGTAAGAAAGTTTAATTTCATGAGGATGCATCATAAAGTCATGCCTCAAGGGGAATTATAAATAGCACAACCACAAATGGTGCACATGAACAATTTTCCAAGCCATACCTTACTATATATCATGCATAATATCATGACTAAAGGGATACAACATGACTTGAAAGACCACACCTTAAGTGATATAATGCCTAATACCACTATTAAAAGGTCATCACATGTAGATGTAAGGCCACACTTTAGGGGATATCATGCATAATACCACCACTAAAGGAACATAAAATGGAAATTTAAGGCCACACATTAGGGAATATCATGCATAATACCACCATTAAAGGGGCATCACATGATTTATATTACTAAAAAAAATTCAAATAGATGGGGGGATATTCCCCCCTTAAAATGTTAGTGTACTTGTTACACTAATATTTTAAGGAGATAATGAATGGAGAGAGGGTCCTTTATAAAGAATACACACCTTATGGGATTAGTTTACCTTTCCCCCCAAGTGTATGGACAAGGATAACTATATTATCATGTTGCTCCCTATTGATAAAATATTGTTGCACAATTTTTTTTTGTGCCCCATACATGAAAATGATCATCATATGATAGTACAAATTTGACATACCAAGGAGCAACACTATAGTACCTAATATATTTTTTTGTATGGATCTATATTAGATTCATATAATTTGATTAACCACTACAATTTTCTCTTTAAAGTACAACACTTATTAGTAGAATGTTAAAATGTTTGATGATATGCATAAAAATATAAGTTTTGATTTTTTTTATCATCTTTTCTTTCACAAATAGGTGGTAGGGTGATTAATTTCCATTTTAAAAGTGTGCATAATTTACATTCTATTTTAGACAAGGGATGTAGAGTAGGAAGGAGGACATCTGCAATTGGAACATGAGGTGAGTGGTGGGGAATAATTAGGAATAAATTTCTTATGCAAAGGTGGAGGGTGCTGATAACCAATTCCTTTTGTAGAGGAATGCAACGTTTGTTCTAAGAGATTCATGTTCATCATTTGTATCAAAACCAAGTATTTTGAAAGAATCTTAAATCCATGGCCATAACACTTTTAATGTGGATATCAGTTACTTTGTTTGTATAGGATGTATATTTACTTTTTTAGGAAAATGTTTATATTTATTGGCATTTGAAATAGAATTTAAATTTGATGCGCGAGGTTTGAATTGTAAAGGAGTTGCTTTATGAGAGAAAGAAAACATGTGGACAAGTACAAAAATTTGGGGGGAAAAAAGTGGCCAACTTTTTTTTTTTTTTTTAATTCATAATGCAAGTGCATTATAACATGCTCACATTATGGCTTGGTGGGACCAAGCCTATAATGCACTCATGTTATAATGTGAGTGCACTTTTAGTCTTTATAATAAATAAAAGAAGCAAAACAAAATCATTTTACATTGTCATATTTCTTCATTCGTGACCTACAAACCCTTACAAGACATGCTCGCATTGTGGAGACCTCAAATTCATCCATTTTCTTCATAGGAGTATTGTTATTTCTTCACCAAAACTCCACCACATCGATGGGAAACTCAGAGGAGTAAGCTTTCATTGGCTTTTTTGTGAATTTATTGTTAATTAGGTAGATTTAATGTGTTTTTATGTTAAATTTCTTTAATTATCAAGAGTTTAAATTCCACCTTCTCCTCATGAACAATCACACCAAAAAAATCCTGATGAACAACCAAAGAAAAAAATTCCTCCAAAAATTCTTCAATATTGTCTTAGAACTCAACAAAATTTAATGGGGGGAATTGAAAAAAACAACAAAAATTTGAGTTAATTGGGTGGTTGAACAATCCTATAAGTTCAACCTTGGAAAGAACCACGCTTGCAAATTCACTTCAAGCCATGTTAACACATGTAGATGCAATTAGCAAGAAATTAAGTGGTTGGGCAGATAAGAGGCAAGAGTGTAGAAATTTTTCTGCAAATAACTATCATAAAAACAAGTAAAAAATGAAAAAAATACAAAATATTACTTGTGATTAGTATATTACAGAAGTTCTCACTATAGGTGGACACACTTCCCACTAAAATAAGAAAAGATAGAAGAGATTGTGGCACACAACCGATATTTTAACTGTTACAATTGCATCTAACATATGCATAAATTATAGTTCCTTTGAAGCTCAGAATATAGACTTCACAAACTTCATACTAATTTGAATTAACACTTTGCTCTGGTCTACATTTCCCTTATACTCACATAATTCACATCTATAAACTTTTATTACATCTTACAACCTACAAAACACTGAAAATGATCTTACATATATATCCACTTCATTCAAAAACTAGTGATGCAATTATTTCACATAGCATAAGTAATAACTAGGAGTAGTTGTCAATTGCATTTGCTTGTCATGGCATTCCATGAGACCACATTTTATTGAGGCATTTTTTAAAATATTTCACTACCATTTTTATGCTATGGTTGCTTGGAAAAATTATATGAAAGAATAATAGTAAGCAATAGCATAGACAAGGTAATGATTTTTTTTTAAAAACATCTCAAAGAAATTTGGTCTCATAGTGATGGACATCACCACGACACCCAATTTCTTTGAGGAATTTTTTTAAACATCTCACCATCTTGTCTATGTTACCACATTCTCCATACATTTCTACCAAAGCATTTTATCTAATAGTTCACTTCCTTGTTGTTATGGCTAAAAGCCTAAAACAACTATTTTCCAACAAACTATGGATGCTTGGAAAAAATCTATCGAAGCATAATAGTAAGCAATAGCATAGACAACGAAATGAGTTGTTTGAAAAAATGCCTCAAATAAATGTGGTCTCATGGTGATGGAATGCCATTCCATAACCATGAGACCACATTTCTTTGAGGAATTTCTTCAAACAACTCACTTCCTTAAGAATAGAAACCAAGCCTTTAGCTAAAATTCTTGTCCAAATCCTTTTCAAGGTCCTCATCCTCATCCTTAATTAACCAATCCATGGAAGCTTCCACCTCTTATTCCACTTTTATATCCCACATCCTTAAAATCCACATCACCCAACTATTACCAAGCAAACTGATCCCATGTCTCTCATAATAACTTCCTAAAATGACTATTTGCAAAGGTGGTTGTTTCCCCATGCAAAAAAAAAGTGGTACAATCTTCCCATATCATGAATCCACCTTCATCATCCCCACATCAAGATAAACCCTAGTACCCTAAAAAACCTTCCTCCCTCATGACACCATGCATACCAAATGAACTATGTCCATCTCCTAATCCAAAGCATGCTAACATAGATTCCCCTCCATATAAATATCAAGGAAACCCTTCTCCTCTATCATATGATCCCATTCCTTCTCATGATCCCATTTCCAATCAAGAACAACATATCCCTTCCATCTCATCTAATGATATATTTTCATCTCAAGAGAAAGATATCCCTTCATCCCCCCTCTCACAATCCCCTCTCCCCCACTTCATCTAATGATATCCTTATGTGTCCAAATCAAAGTACCTCTTCCACACCATTGTATGATCACTCTCAAAATGTGGTCTCAAATTACAACTTCCACCCCATCTAATGATCCTCTTCCCCTCATGATCAAAACACCCATCCCTCTTCATCTCATGATCCCCCTCCATCTCATAACCAAGACCACACTATACCATCCACCCCATCCTAACATAATAGCATAGAGAAGGAAATGAAATTTTTCAAAAAAATGCATCAAAGAAATGTGGTCTCATGGTGATGGACACCATGAGACCGCATTTCTTTGAGGCATTTTTCAACAATTCACTTCCTTCTCTATGCTACCACATTTTTTGCACGTCTACCAAAGCATTTTATGAAACAACTCACTAAATCGCTTCTATAGATAAAAGCCTAAAATAGGTGCTTTCGAACAACATATGGATAGGGAAAATAGTAAGCATAATAGTCAGAACTATATAGTTCAATTAGTACTCAAAATTGTGTTGATTATATCATACATTATAATTCATGACCTTCATCACTTTTCTACTTTTCGTGATTGAATAAATTAATATTTTATTTTTAGATGTTGGAAGTGGAATCACCTACAAATGTGGATAGGGTAATGAAGCAAGGTGTATATAGTGCAATAGACATCTTGATGCCTCTCATGGGGGTACGAGGCAGATTAGTAAATTTCAAATTACATTTTTTACTATACCTATTAGTTACTAAAAAACAAATGATTATTGTTTCATAGTTTAATTTATATTTGGATGTTTTCTATAGGAATTGAGCACACCATAGGATGAGCATGTGAATCTTTCGCATGAGGAGAGAGACCGTCTAGTGGTGGTAAGTTATTTTTTTGTTAAATATATCATTTTCTATAATGTAATTTATATACTTTAATGTCTTTACTTGTTATTGTAATAGTTGAAGCTTGATGAGGAGCTAGATATGAGTAGCCCTCGAGTTTAGGGTAAATGAGCATCATACACATCACCATCCACCTAACCATAAAAGGCCACTTGTTTGTTTCATTCACCTAAAGGGAAATGAGTTTTGATTGGAGTCCTTTGTTGTATGCCCATATGGAATTTTGGACATATTTGTATTTCATATACTTGAAATTGTATGCCTATATGGCAGTATTGTAAGCCTAAATGGCTATTTTGTATATATTTTACACTTATATTGACATATATTGATGTATGCCAACATAGCTATTTGGTTAATACATATCTTTTTTATTGATAGTGTCCATATTTACATTATAAATCCATGCTTCAATAGATATGAGTTACGTGTATTCAAGTGTATACTTTACAAATTACATGTATGGTTTGTGTCTTGCATGTATTCCAATGTATACTTTGCAACTTACTTGTCTTCATGTGTATACCTTGTATTCATGCATATGCTTTGTATTCATGTGTATGCTTCATGGCCTACGCATATTTGAGAACTTGTGCTTCACTTATTCACATGTATGCTCCACTTATTCACATGTATGCTTCACTTATTCCAATGTATGCTTCATGCTTCCAATGTATACTTTACTTATTCACATGTATACTTCGCATATTGCGTGTATGCTTCATGCTTCCAATGTACATACTTCACTTATTATTTGTATACTTCACTTTTTACATCTTTTATTTTCTCATGGTCTTGACCTTTAGCATTTGGTTAGCTCTAGCATTTCTCATTGTCATCCTTCATGGTGTGACTTGAATATTTATTAATTGATGCTAAAAAACTTTATTATTTGATGTTAAACAACTTCAATATTTTTAAAAATGATTCATCAAGGATTTATCATTTACTAATGTGCTAATTCAATGTTCTACGATACTAAATCAATATATAAAAGGCCACAAAATTATATTTCCCACCACTATGGCTTCCCTAGATCTTATATTCATTATGCAATTTTGTGCATGCTCAAATGCATGCCTACAATGCTTATAGGCCATATTTCACACTCCTTTTATGTTACTACTAACATGTACCCCTTGAAATCCATAAGATAATGGTGTAGTAAATGAGCACATTGATTCTTTAGATTGTATATTAGTAAATTCTAATGTTACTTACTCTTGTAAGTAAGAACTATGCTTCTAATCAATTGAATATATCATTCATGTATGCTTTCTTATATTCTTCAATTACTGAATTAGTTGGATGAAATTAAGAAAGTAAATAACTCAAACACACATTGAAAGAGATATTTATAAAAAAATATTGAAGTTGTGCTTCCTCATTTACACTATCATCTTGCAACATTTACAAATAAATTTTGGCTTTGAAATTAATTGGGGCCTTGTCAAGAACATCTACAGTACTCTACTAAATTTCCTTCTTGTTGATTACATGTGTATTCAATCTACTTGTCTCCTACACTCATTTGTAGAGTCATCTTATATTCCTAATATGAAACTGCAACTCACCAACCTCCATATTTGACTTCCAAGGGTTTTACTCATGCTTACACAAGAGCATCTAACTCATAGAAGATTCTAGATGCCCCCCACAAAAATATATGGAAGAGAAATCAATTCAACTACATGTTGGTCAATTGGCTCTACCATTTATCTCATTTAGAGAAACAACCACTATAGCCAAACCCATCTAGGTAAGATTGTATTTTGTTGTGTGAGTTCATCTAAAGCCAAAACCTATTGATTCAATTAAGTACACAATGGAAATTGTCACTCATGACTTCCTATAAGTAGTATGGAGTGAAGAATGTACAGATCAACCCTCAGCCTTCTTATACCAATTAATCAAACCCATCACTCATTATTGTTCATGCAAGTGGTGTGAAACCTAGGATGTCAGGATTAACCCTAAGCCTCATACACAATTCCCCTATTCCTCAATGTGGTATCTTTTTGTAGATTTTACCTTTTCCTCAACTATTTTGACACCCACATGTTTTACCTCTTTCATGCAATCATATGCTTTTGGTGTGGAAAACTCATAATTATTAACAATCACATGAATCTCTCTTTTTCTTTGTTTTGCATGTCATCTTAAGGGATTGAGCCAGTTAAACGTAGATAAAATTGATTCGATGTGTTTTGGTGTGAAAGAAGACCATGCCTAGATTAAACATACCCATCCCAATGTATTGGAAAATTTTATTTGGTCACACAAGTTGTAGAACAAAAGTTACACCCCTTTGCAACTTTACACTACTTGCATTTGACGCTTTTTCCATCAAATGAAAAGTCATCACCATTGGAAAATGCCTCTGATATATCAAAAAATATATATATATATATATTATAGAGGGTCCCAACACGATCTCATAGCCTCAGACAAAAGGTTTCTAAGTGTCATAGTTTTCAAGTAACAACCTGTCAAAGATTGCAATCATTTTGCACTTTGGACTCTTAAGCGATTGAGTAGGTTGAACATATCTCAGATTGATTCAACATGTTTGGGTGAAAAAAAGGACCATTCCTAGCCTAGAAATACCCATCTAGACATGTTGGATTAGTTTGTTTGATCACATGAGTTGCATAACAAAATTTACACCCCTTTGCAACTTTACACTACTTGTATTCGACACTTTTTCCATCAACTGAAAAATTTGTCACCATTGGAAAAATCCTCCATGATATCAAAAATTGAATAGGTTATTGTAGAGGGGCCCAACACAATCTCATAGCCTTAGACGAAAAGTTTCTAATTGTCACAGTTTCTAAATAACAACTTGTCAAAGATTGCAATCATTTTGCACTTTGGACTCTTTAAGGGATTAAGTCAGTTGAACATAGCTCAAACTGATTCGATGTGTTTAGGTGTGATAGAGGACCATTCCTAGTCTAAATGTACCCATCTATTTATGTTGGAACATTCCATTTGGTCACATGAGTTACAAAATGAAAGTTACACCTCTTTGCAACTTTACACTACTTGCATTTGACATTTTTTCCATCAAGTGAAAAGTCATCACCATTAGAAAATGCTTCCAAGATATCAAAAATTGAGAGAGTTTATTGTACAGGAGCTCAAATCAATCCTATAGCCTCAAAATATTTTTTTTAAGTTTCATAGATTCTCAGTTACAACCTGTAAAAGATTGCAAACATTTTGCACATTGGACTCTTAAGGGATTGAGTTGGTTGAACGTAGCTCAAAATGATTTGGTGTGTTTGGGTGTGAAATAGGACCATACCTAGCCTAAACATACCCATCTCAACATGTTGGAAAGTCCATTTGGTCACACGAGTTGCAAAATTAAAGTTACACCCCTTTGTAACTTTACACTGCTTGCATTTGACACTTTTTGCATCAACTAAAAAGTTGTCACCACTAGAAAATGCCTCCAAGATATCAAAAAATGAGAAAGGTTATTGTAGAGGGTCCCAACATGATCTCATAGCCTCCGATGAAATTTTTTTAAGTGCCATTTTTTTTGGTTATAGCTTGTCAAAGATTGCATCCATTTTTCACTTTTGACTCTTAAGGGATTAAGTCAGTTGAACGTAGCTCGAACTAATTCGGCATGTTTGGGTGTGAAAGAGGACCATGCCTAGCCTAAACGTAGCCATCCAAATGTATTGGAATATTTTTTTTGGTCACACAAGTTGTAGAATGAAATTTTTGTTAGGGTTAGAAAGGCAGATATCTAACAATTAAATGCAAATTTAAGTAATAAACAGAGAAACTAAAACACACACATAATAAATCATAACACAGAGAATTTAACGTGGTTTACCCAATCCAGGCTACATCCACCAAACCACAACCATCCAATACTTTTATTATCCAATGAAAAACCTATTACAATCTTGTGAATAATCATGTTTTTCATCATACTATAACACCCATTCGAACCCCTTTTTAACAAGCTTAGAAGCTTGCAGATTTTGGGTTCTACAAAATTAGATTTTTCCTAGTTTTCGTTGATTTTTCCCTTTTTTGGTGATGACGCAAAAATTAGGAGGAAATTTTTTCTCAGGGGTTGTCGCCCCCGAACCCCAGCAAGGATACATGCCGAGGTGTATAGTATACCATGGGCTATATAGTATAGCATGATTAGTCGCCATATACCAACAAGTTGCACCCCTTTGCAATTTTATAGTGCTTGCATTTGACACTTTTCTCATCAACTAAAAAGTCATCACCACTGGAAATAACCTCTGAGATATCAAAAACAAGAGAGATTATTTTAGAGGGTCCCAAAAATCTTGCAGCCTTAAAAAAAATGTTCAAGCAGATCACAATTTTTGAGTAATATCCCATCAAATGTTGTAGTCATTTTGCACTTTAGACACTTAAGGGATTGAGTCAGTTGAATGTAGCTCAAACTAATTTAGCATGTTTAGGTGTGAAAGAGGAACATTACTATCCTAAATGTACCCATCTAGACATATTTTAATAGTATGTTTTGTCACAAGAGTTGCAGAATGAAAGTTACACCCCTTTGCAACTTTACACTACTTACATTTTGTTGGAACTATTGGTTTAGGCCTCAAACTAGGGAATAGGCTTAAATTTTGTTTCCACCAACTAAATTTTTCCAAATTTTGGATATTGATGCTTATAGGTGTATAGGAATATGTTCCAACTTTCATGATTTTTTCACACATACAAGTTCCTTTTCCACAAAGCCCTTGATTTCCTAGCTTTTATATGGCAATTTGTCTATTTTTTAGTGTAAATTCTTGTATTTCAGGAATGTTCAAGACTAGGGACTATTTATGCATGTTATAAATGTCTAAATACACCTTCCATATGAATTTAAAGACTTGAATAATCCATTTATCAAATGATGTTGCATAGAAGTCCTTAGAAAGAGGCCTGATTTGACTATAAGTAATTAGTTTTGGCCAATTTTGTACAAATTAACCCCACACTATTTTCCCACATGTCTAATAAGAATTGTAAGGGTATCCAAATCAAGTTTTATATCCCCATTATCGGGTATAAGAAGAAAGTTATATCAAAATCATCTCTATGAAGGGTAACAAGCTCATAACCTACAAAGTGCCTAAGGACACTTCATATCACATGTGAACCTACATCAACCTTGAAACGTACTCAAGGGAAAGTATGATAAGGGTGAGTTCTATGGAAATCATACTCATGTTAAAATATAAGACAAGTTCTCAATCTCATTTTTTGATGACTGATAACACCTATAGGGGAAAATATAATAATGTGGATAGAGAACAAGAAAACACAGTGCTACAAATCAACAACATAGTCATGTTTCTAGCCACCTACAAATGAAGGAAGCAAGATAATGTTGCATGAAACTATGAAAATTATCAAATTCACCAAGCAAGGTATATTAGTCATGGGACAACAAGACATTATCATGGAGGTAGATTGTATTATAAAAGGTATTCATATGACCATATGAAAC
The DNA here is from genome assembly GCA_007258455.2 of Sequoia sempervirens. Lineage (NCBI taxonomy): Eukaryota > Viridiplantae > Streptophyta > Pinopsida > Cupressales > Cupressaceae > Sequoia > Sequoia sempervirens. Next base: position 110,249,905 of record VDFB02049217.1, on the reverse strand, counting down.
CATCCAAGGTGTAGATATGCATCAGTTCATAATAGAAATGGAATAATAGTGCTAATGAAGAATGATAGTGCTAATCTAGAGTGACAATGACACATGCCAATGATACTTATGATTGTGATTATGACAATAACTCATGGGGTGTCATGGTGATAATGGGTGATAATGTCTAATAATCAATCATTTGATACCTCTTATAGCATGGCCAAATTTATTATATTTTCCCTCTTTGACTTATTTCTATACCATATTTTTTCTTACAATGATCAATACCTTGTAAATGTATCTAGATTGACATGGTAATGAGCTCGCTACATTGTTAATGTGGTAGCAATGACAAGGTAGTGAGCTATTTGAAAAAATTCCTGAAAGAAGTGAAGTCTCCTAGTGACAATGACACATGCCAATGATACTTATGATTGTGATTATGACAATAACTCATGGGGTCTCATGGTGATAATGGGTGATAATGTCCAATAATCATTTGTTTGATACCTCTTGTAGCATGGACAAATTTATTCTATTTTCCCTTTTTGATTGATTTCTATACCATATTTTTCTTACAATGCTCACTACCTTGTCAATGCATCCGCATTGACAAGGTAATGAGCTCACTACATTTTCAATTTAGTAGCAATGAAAAGGTAGTGAGTTGTTTGAATAAATGCCTCAAATAAATTGGGTCTCTTGTTTGAACATCACTAGGAGACCCCATTTCTTTGAGGCATTTTTTCAAACAACTCACTTCCTTATCATTGCTACCGCATTGACAATCTAGTGAGCTAGTCAAATTTTCAATGTGGTAGCAATGACAAGGTAGTGAGCTATTTGAAATCAAATAAATGGGGTCTCCTGGTGATGTACATCACCAAGAGACCCCATTTCTTTGATGCATTTTTTCAAACAACACACTACCTTTTCATTGCTAGCACATTGACAATGTAGTGAGCTTTTCAATGCTCACTACCTTGCTTATGCTAACACATTGACAACTTCAAACTAATATTCATATGTAAACTTCAAACGAAAAAATATGTACAAACTTGGAACCAAAACATATGTAAACTTGAAATATAGAAACGAAAGGTCTAACTATGGGTGTGTGCAAGAAGTTGAGTCCACTTTTTGGCCAAAAAGTGGAAGTGTTTTCCCTGATTTTCAGTATTCGACACATTTGACCTTAAAATTTGAAGCAATTAGAGATGAAATCTTTAAAAAAGTCACTAATCATAAAATGTAGTGCTCGGAGTCTAGTTTCCAAATATGTAATTTATTTCAATACCCAGATTGTACAAATTGAGTTTCAATAGGCATTTCAAAAAACCATTGTTTAAAAGTCATTTTTTGTATCATACCATGCACGTGTACGACATCCATATTTTGACTTAAATTATCGTATTTTCTAAATCCTTTTGGGAAAAGTTTTATGACTCACTGAACCTTGCTCTTGATTTTTTTTGTAATTTTTTATTGAATATTTTTTTTTTTGTTAATTTTTTATTAGGTAGATTTGTTGTTTTGAAAAATCGTCATGTACGACATGCATAAGATAACCTAAACTTATCATTTTTTGATTTATTTTTTTTCAAATTGAAAAGAATTGTCTGAATTTTGCTCTTGTGCAATCCGTTTTTCAAAATGTTATGTTGATCAAAAGTTATTCAAATAGTAAAAAACTCTGATATTTAAAGTTTATGGACCAATTTTATTAGAAATTAATTGAAAAATACAAAAAATAATTCAATTGCAAAACAAATTACATATTTAGAATCTGCATTGTTTGATCTAAAATGGGTTTTCATTTCGTCAGAAAATTTTTGAAAAAAGGTCGTCAGCCATATGTCCAAAGTCGATATTTTTCTTTGACATTGTTAGGGCCTTCAATTTGCAGGTCAAACCAAGTTGAAGGCTTAGGTTCGAACTTCCAAATCTTTTTTCGAACCGAAAACCTTGGCAAAAACCCGCCCATAATGCAAAAGAAAATTCAAATTTATAAAAAGGGGATCCTGATTATGACACGGGATCCCGTTTACTAACAAACGGGATCCCGTGTCATAATCGGGATCTCGTTTCTATTTCGACCATTGTAAAGATAACGGGATCCCGTTTATAAGACGGGATCCCGTTGCCTTTACAACGGCTCGCACACTGGATTTTAGTGAACGGGATCCTGATTATAGAGCAGGATCCCGTTTATTAGTAAACGGGATCCCGTTTGGTAATTGGGATCCCGTTTTATTATAAGTGGGATCCCATTTATATTATTTAAAAACACTGTTCAAAATTACTGTCAACTCTGCAACTCTTCACCTTCACATGTATGGCCGAGAGCACTAAAAATCAATTATTTTTCATAAGTTATTGTATTTACAGGTGGTCAATTTGATTTTTTGTTGATTTTATCAAAGGGAGCATCATCCACACCATTTTTGAAGTGAAATTTGCAATATGGATTGAATTTTTCAAAGGAAGCATAAAGAAAACAATTTTTAAAGTGGAATTGTGGTAGTTTTCTATTTGTTTTGAGGAACACAAGAGGAAGAATTTTGCTGTAATAGGTATTCAACTTCCAATTTGGATTCAATATTTTGAAGTATTT
>VDFB02049217.1:110188493-110247209 GCA_007258455.2 Sequoia sempervirens | reverse complement strand
ATCATTTCTTGTTGTCTACGGATTACTTCCTCCTCACTAGGTGATTGGTTTGATGTTGCTTTGAATGTTGGTTCTTTTCGAGGAGTTATAAGGTCACTTGGTCTATAACCCCATGGGTCACTTCCATCGTTTGTGGTGTTTACTAGACGTACACTAGAATTACTTTTGTTTACTTCCATCTTTTTTTTGTATTGGGATTGCATGATTGTCATAAACAAGCATCAAGATTTTGTGGAAGTTGGTGGCTTCTATCTATGGAATAAAATAATGCTTTGTTTTTTTGAAATTTTCTATTTTTTAAAAGATGGTATCTATTTCCATGCAAGAGGTGGTAGTATGGGCCTTCTAATTGAAATATTTTCTTTTTGTTCCTCTTTATCTAGGATGTTAGTTATGTTTCTCCATTGGGTTGGTGTTTTGTTTTTCTCAAAAATGAAGCTCCTCAAACTATTAATGTTATATATTTGTTCACCTTTGATTTGTGTGAGATAGGTGTCATAAGTTTTGGTTAATGAACTGGAGCAATTGGATGCCAAATGGTCAGAAAGTGAATGATGAAAGTGTTGTTGTTTTGATATGATTTTTGTGATACTCAAGACCCTAAAGTTTGAGTGATGTTTTGGATGACACTATTTTGGAACTCAAAATGTTGAAAGAATTGGATTGATAGTTCACTTATTTTTCTAGAGGATATGTTGTAGGAAATTTACTTGAATTAGCCTTGAGGTTCAAAAAAATGTTGATATATTAGAAGTTTGAGTGAAGGAATGATCCAAGTTGTTTGTTTTGATTTTGAATTTTAAAAGTAGGATGAGGTGCTTGATTTTGAAAATAGATGATGGAGTGATGTAAATTATGACATGTTTTTGGAGTCTAACTATTTCATTCTCAAAAGGACTTGTAACTAGTTCCAAATTAGTATTCTGATTTTCACTAGGAAATAGAGGGAAAATGGTAGTTTTAGAGCAATAGCATAAATTTTTGTCAAAAGTAGCTAGATTTTGGTTGACAATGGCTAGATCTGAAAAGCAACTATGGCTTAAAAAATTAAAAGCGGCCTCTATGTCTAAATTTTCTGACAGGTGAATTTGTGCACCTGAAAAAGTGGTTATTTTGGTCAAAAGTGGCCAAATTTTGGTCAAGTGTGACCAAGAAAATTTTTCAAGTGCAACAACAAAAAGATCAACTATGACAATTTTTAGATGAGGTGCATTTAGTTTTATAAAAGCTATAAGTTTCTAACAGTCATTATCAAAATCTAGAGAGAAAAAGTGAGTTATTTTAGGTTGACTTCTGCTAGTTTTAAGTCAAGTGCGGTAGAAACAACAACAATAGTGGTATTCTATTCAAATTTATTTTCTAGTTTCTATGTTGGAAGAAGCTTGGATAAATTTGTAGTTTTTGAATGAATTTGTTTGATCTAATTTTTCAAGTGTCCTATTTATGAGATATGGAAAATGATACAATAGTAAATATATAGACTGACATGAAGCTTTTACCACAAACACTTGTTTTTGGATCTAAATTTCTATAACTTTAAACCTACATGTTTCTTTCCACCAAGTGAAAATTAAGATACCAAAAAAGCTATAGTTTTTCAATGTTAGCTTTAGATTTAATGCAACTTGAAATCTAAGCCTAAATGTTCAGAAACCTTCAAATATATATTTTTAGGATATCTTTTTGGGAGTGAAAACATAGGGCTCTTTCCAAAGTATTCATACTAACCTTAAAGTGTTTGAGATTTGATGAATACATTGATGTGTGTTTGAGCTTTTTTGGAATCATGTAATGTGTTTTAAACTGACTCACAAGCAACACAATTGATGTAGGAGCATCCAATGGTGTAAGGGCAATCCTGCATCACCCAAAATATTTGCATTTTCTATTTGTAGTTTCTTTGATGTTTTTGCAATTTTGGATACCCTTTTCGTCATAATGTAATTCCCAACTTTTAGTTTTTCTTTTCTACCTTTTCTGGTCAGTTGCTATTTTTAGCAGGTATTGGAATTTGAAGGTATTTAGGGACAAAAAATATATGGGAGATTTAAAATGGAATAATAAGAATATTGGTGAAAGAATTAGGCTGAGAGCATTCCTAGGTTGAAAGATATTGCAGTTTCAATCTCCTAGAATTGCACCTAAAAACCTTCCAGATTAGATTTGAGGCATTAAACAGTCCTGAAATGGCCCCGAAACTTGCCAAAATCAATGTAGAGGATTTTGAGCACGTTATTGACTCTGAGACCTTTCCAACGGTTCAAACGGTTCAAAAACAGAGTCCCGAGTCAAAAGTTATGGCTCCTAGAAGTTGGTGCACTTTCAAAAATGTGCTAATTTCAAATAAGGATTTAAAATTTGAATTTGAACTTGTAATTTTTGGCTCCAAATTGCCAAAGCTCATAATTTGAATATTTTTTTGGCTCCAAAACAAAAAAGGAGCTATTTATGGGTGGGGTTTTATGATTTTTGTAGCTTTTTGGGGAAAAGTTTACATATTGCGAAAAGGGGGAATTTTGTAGTTTATGTAGCTTGCATGTATTGCAGAGCTCAAGGATTTGAGATCCTCTACATGTAAGAATTTCATCATTCTGAATAAATAATATTCTCTATTGTGTGTGTTATATTCCATGTCTCGAGTTAGCACCCTCATCAATAATCCTAGCTCAAGTGGGTATGTTCTTCTTGGTAGGCTTGCCTCATGCCCTTCATAGTAGAAGGGATGATTTTACATGTAATATAGGGAAAATTGTAGAGGTATGTTAAGAATGAACTCTTAATCTGTACACCTAAACCAAAATCATACATGGAAAGTAACTTCTTGGAAATAAATTCCAATGCACCACTTTAAAGAACTCTTTGGAAGGACAAAATTGTCCACTATAAACAATGTTTTTTAATCACAACAAATTGAGAACACCCATCATTTCACTACCATCTACTGGTCACTTAAGACTCTTTAACCATTCTCATCCCACTTAAGGCACGGGATTAGGTGCAATATGTTGATGCCTCAAGATTGAAATTACTTTCTCATGATTTCACAACCTTTGATATAGCCCATTGGTATTAAATGTGCTCCAAGAACTTGTTTATGAATTCTCCATCATGGGATGTATTTCATAGAAAGCCCCCTCTTTAAGGATAAAAATAAAGAGACCAAAATGTGAAACTCAAAGAATTTTTTTTCACCCAAGATCACCCAAAAGACATGAGGGGAGAGGATATGTACTCAGCTTTCCAAACACAAAAGACACAATATACACTTCATCACAATGTTCTTTTTAAGCCCCTCGAGCGGCAATATCCAACCAAAAAAAGCGTGAAGAAGACTAGCAAATCATTTTTTATGTTGCACCAAAATTGAAGTGTTTGAGATATCAAGTAATGCAGATAGCAATGTACAAGTCAAAAAAATGATTTTCCCAATTTTAATCACTAATTGAAGTGTTTCTAAAGCCTTGTCTTAATTGGTCAAAAAAAGGAAATCACTCGTTTCGTCAACATATTGAAATTGTTGGTCAAAGGAAAGCATTTATTAGAGCACCAAAAAGAATTGTTTGTTCTAATCTAGAAAGCTTTGGAAAATTATTTTTAGAGCACCAAATCGAAGGCGTGTGAATTTGTGGGGTTCATTTTAGGCGCCAACATCAAAAATTTCTTAAATTATGAAAGCTTCTAAAATATTCTTTTTAAAGCACCAAATTGAAATTTTGTTCTAATGTAGAAAGTTTATTGAACATTCTTTTTAGAGCACCAAATTGAAGGTGTGTGAGTTATGGAGTTCATTTTAAGCACTAAATTTCAAAGTTTTCTAATCTAGAAAGCTTCTAATTTTTTTGACTTGGATCGTTTTCCTTCTCTGCAATAAAACTGTTAGTTTTTTCTTGGATAAACCTAGGCCATGCTTCTGCAAATCCTACATAAACAATGTTAGCACCCTTTAGACATCCAAACCAATAATTGTTAGCATTAGAAATCAAAAAATAACTTGTAGATTTTTAAATCAAACTAATAGAGAGCAAAAGAAAAGTTTTTAAGCAAGAGCGACACTTTTAAGCAGAAGAACCTCTGTTACTTTTTGGTAAATGTGGTTAGGAGAAGAAAAAGTGGCTTTGTTATGGGTGACTGCGTTAATATTTTTCAAAAGCGGTCCTATTTTTGAGGCAAAAGTCGTTAGAAAAAGCATCTAAGTAGTTGGAAAAAGGTCAAGTCTGGTAAAAATGATAGAGCGATCATGAAATTTTCCTGTAGCCTATGCATGAAGATTTCTCAAATGAGCTTCTTGAACCCGCAACTACTCAGAAACTCATACAAACGTTAGTGAAAAATTAAGGATCGTGGTCCCAATGGGCATGCTAGAATGTGTAAGGAGGAAATTGATAAGCATGCAATAATCAAATGAATGAATTGAATTAATCTAATGCAAACAAAAAGAAGATTCATACCCATTACTCATGAAATGGACAATACAAGAACAATGAATTCAAGAATGTAATTGAAACAAAACAAGAACAATGAATTCAATACACTATAAAGTTACCCATCTTGTGTTGAAGTGTATTTACAAAGATGTTTTATTGTTGTTGTATCAATGTGAAGACTCTATTTTCATGTAGCAAAATCTTCAAATTTGTGTGATGTTGTTGATTGAAGATCTATGTAAAAGATTCAATAAGTTGATTATGATCTCAACATTACTTTGTTGTGCAAAAGATGTTGATTCTCTGATCATTTTTTAGAAGAAATGAAGGTTGTTATATATATTTTGCATTTCAAAATGAACACGCAAGATTGCATAGTAGAATATCCTGATCAATGGTTCAAAACCATTTAGAGGATTTAGATGGGAAGAATTAGTGGATTTTGATTATATAATTGGTGTGATTGAAGAAATCAATTTGAGTGTTTAGTGGAATTGAGTAAATAGGTTGAATAATCTATGAAATTGAAGAAATCATGTTGAGCCTTCAGTGGGATTGAAGAACAGATGAATGAAAAGATGAATCAGTAGTCCAATCAAAGTGAGAAACCAGTGACTGTAATTCGCTCAATCATGAAAGTGGGTGAGGATAATTAATTGATTGATTTAATTAATTAATCCTTTTGAGTTGAATGTGCAAATCATGTTTGAATTTTGCAAAAAAAGTTGTATTTGTCTGTTTTTACCTTTTTGAATGATGTTTGAGGGCATGTGTAGGATCATGATGGGCCAAAAGGTGGCAATATGATGGGTATGTGGCTGACGACTATTTTTTGACCCAAAATTAATGAAATGAAAAGGGCTTGTAAAGGAGATTCTCATCTTTCCACTAATATAAATTATTCTTTACTTTGAATTTAATAAGTAATTATTATTCATTTTCTATTCAAATTACAACTAAAGTCTTGATTCATAGGCTGATGGAAAAACATCTATAATTTTCAAATGGTATCACATTTTTTCAATCCAAAACATGTGTCACATTCTATGCTTTGCATACTATAGGATTAAAAAAAGAAAAATTGAATTTCATGAATTTTTGACCAAGTTAAGGTGGTCAGACATACGAGTTTTTATATTTTTTAAAAAGTTGTAATAAAAAAATCATAATTAATTATGTAGTTGGAAAAAAATTACAAAAAAATATGCATCACATCGGGGTATGAGTCCTCTACTTATATCTAAAATATTATAAAAAAAATATTATCATTTTATTGTGGTTAGGGTGGTCAGACAGACACCTACTTCTTATTTTTTCCCTGAAATTTAAGTACCATTGCATTGAAATTTCAAATTTTCACCAAATAGATTTAAAAAAAAACAAACAAACATAGTATTTTAGAAACTACATTCAATTTGCTACAGATTCTATTCTTACATATTTTTGAAATAATATAGATAACTTATTCAAATTTTTACGTCAAGTTGCCTAACTCTGATTTTTCTGAATTTTTTGCCACTTAAGGGCCTATTTTTTCCATGATGATCCTGCACATACCCTTGAATAATTTATTCAATTATTCAGGTTTAGGAGAAATTTATTTAATTAAACTATTAAGTATTAATAATTTAATTGATTTAGGGGGATAGGGTAAATTAGCAACATAACTAAATAATTGATGTTGTTTAATGAATCAAGAGGAATAAAGTTAGATTAAAACTTTATTAAATAAATGAAATTTATTTAATTAGTAAAAATGATGAAAAAGTGCCGGTATTGGCATGGTGTAATGGTTTATAGGTGGCATTGTTGTTCTTGCCACCAAGGTTCAAACCTCGTTGGGGTGGTATTGTTGATTGGTTGTATCCAGTTCATAGCTCCGGTCAAAAGTGTTTACCCCTTGAATTAAAAAAAATGATGAAAAAGTGAATTAATTAAATAAAATTAAATCACTTAATTAATAGATGAATATAAAATTTGACAATAATTAAATAATAATATATTATTTAATCACTTAAAGAAGAAGGGTGAAAGTGTTGTTCGCCAATTAAGAAAATTTAGGGTATCTACAGATTTAAATGAAAAAGGTGCTAATATATCTATAACAAACTAGGATTACATCAAAAAATTCATTTGGATCACTTTGGACTTAGGCAAGTGTAAATCCCAAACTTTCTAAAACTACACAAAATTACACACTTAGTGTTATTCTAAAAGTTTCCTTAGATTCACCCTAAAATGTGGTTGACTTCTTTTAAACCAAATTCAATAAAAAAAGTGTTTTTTTAAGGAAACTCTCAAGATTATAGAAATGTAACTTATTCTTCATTTCAACTTTAATATTTAATTATTATTTAAATAATTAAATTTTGTTCATTGCTTCCAAACCATGTGTTTTTTAAAACTCCAAGTTATGTTTCACTCTAGAATTCATTGGTTATAGGTTTTTTAAAAAATAATTCCATATTTTTTTGACCAAATTAAGATATACAAAAAATTATGTTTTAATGTTTAAAAAATATTAGATCATAAATTAACTACACATTTGTAGAGTTGTCCACTCCTATAAATTAGAAATATTTGCATATTTTAACCATGAATTTAACCTCATTAACCTATATCATCATAATCCTTAGATCTAAGTATTGAGTTTCTTCTCTAAAGTTATGGTATTATAATTCTAAAATCTTATACTAGCTTCTTTTCTATTTATCAAACTCTTGACTCATATTTAATGTGTGTCTCATTTTATTAATGATAAAATTAAAACTATATTAAACAAGAAAATTCCAATAGAAAAAGATTATAATAATTCTCATTATATATAACATGCTACAAAGATAAGAATGGAAGAACACCAATAAACTCCAAACATCATATCTTCACAGCTAAATCACATAACAGGAAATAACTTTCAAAGAAAGAGGAAGAAAACTTTATACAACTACAATCGTAAAATTTAACAACATTAAACCTTCACTCTAGTAGCAATCTAAATAGAGGATGAAGACCTAGAGAAAAAAATTATAGTAAAACCACTATAAAATTCATTCCAACTCCAATAAAGAAACACAAAGAATAAATGATGATTATTCAATAAAATGAAAGATTTAGAAGAAAGAAAAGGAAGAATATTCTAAAAGAATGGAGTCCATTAAAAGTGCAAAGTCATAAATTTTTCTCATAAAATTTTAGATGAAAAATGAAAAGTAAGAGACAAAAATTCCCAACCCAAACAACAAAAATAGGCTTGCAATTTCATAGTCACTCTTGCCTATCATATAATTTTTTATGATAGTTTGATCTTTTAAATTTATTTCACCTGAAATTTAAGAAAAATATGAATTATCAAAAAAAATTATTCTAAGAACATCTATAAAAGAACCTAAAATACACTTTACTATCCAAATTTTAAGAAATTTCAATTTAAGCATGTAGATCAAAGAGCATACAATGCAATTTGAAAGCTTTTTGAAAGAAGAAATGTAAATGGATCTATAAGAAATTTATTTATATATGAAATTAGATGGGTACAAAGTATAGTGGGATCTATAGAAAAATGTATTTATTTAATTGTGAAGAAAATTGAGTTTTAAACAATTATTTTTGACTATTTCAGATTTTAATAATACAAATAAATCTCAAATTTGGTTTGTGAGAAATTATATAAAATGTGCCAACTAAGGATAGATCTAGATAAATATTATTTTAATAAGCATAAATTCAAATATAAAATATTTATTTATAATAAAACTCTATGATATTATATTTTTTTACTGTAAATCTCTTTTTGCATTTAATAAAATTATCATTTACATACCAAAAAAATAAAAAAATAATATTATAAAATATAATAAATATTATACTTATTAATAATAAATTATAATAGTTTTCTAATAATTTAAAAAGTTGTATATACAATTATATAAAAATATATTAAGTTGAATTATATTATCCAATAAATTTTAAAATTATAATATACAATCCAAAATTGAAAAAATAATCCATAGACCATCAAATTCCAAAAATGCAAAGCACCCCCAGCCCCACACCAAAAAAGGTAAAATGTTATCAAGAACACAAATAATTTAAGAAGCGAAGAAAACTTTGAATGTGTTTACACAAATATAAATTTCACATCCTTTTTCTCATAAAATTTTAGATTGGAAATGGGAAAATAAAGCGACCAATGCTAAACCATGAGCTGGTACCCTTTAAGAACTTTCATTCTAGAAGGAAAATATATCATCACATGGTGAACTAGTTGCTTTATCTTCTCTTCTTTAAAGTTATTCTCTTTTATGAATTTTTGAAATTCTATAATTTATGAGAGGAATTACACAAGATTTTCTCCCTAACAAGATAGTCATGATAGTTATCATATGAGTTAAGATTAACAATCTAATTTTTTGTTTGATTTTTTTCACGAAAGATGTGAATAATTTAAAATATACTTTTTAAGAAAAATAATTTTTTTAAAAAATTATAAAACTTTTATTCATTTATCTTTCTTATATTTCAAATTTTTTATCATTAAGTATTTTCATGATAATATTTTGAAATTTAATTAAAATTTTCAATTTCTAATCAAGAATGAAACCTTCCATTTCAACAAGATTATTGATACTATCACTAAAAAACTAGTCTCTAATTTGACAACCTTAGCTTTATAATTTTTGAGAACCCCTCCAAGGTACTTTCTAGATTATTTTAGAGTGCCTTCAAAATTCAAATTTACCCACCCCTTTAAAGACAAGGTCAAAAAATGATTTCTCTTATTTTTTTATGCTTTGCTTCTTCAAAGATCAAAATATTTTTAGCCAATTTCTTAGGATAGTTAAATATGAAAGACTAGCTTTTGTGTTTTTCATTTTATTTTATTAACAAAAAGAGTTACAAGAATGTGTAATCTCTTTCAAGATTTTAAAAAAAAAATCCTCTAATTTAAATACTTTATTATTTTTTTCAAGACAAATATTTTTAAATTATGATTCTTGGAGCCATCTCACATAATTCATGAAGAAAATTTAGGTTCATACGATAAGCCCAAGCTATTATTTGATCACACAGAGATTAAAAAATCCTAGCCAATATTAAAGATTCTAAATTTTGATAGCATTATCATAGAGGAGAAGAAGTTTAATATATTCTTTAATCAAACAAAGATGGCATCTACCTAGGATAATTTTTATTTTTGGAGTTAGTCCACCATCTTCTAGTGGGAAAGCAACCATAAAGGCATTAGCCTTGGGCCACCTTGGCTCTCAAGACTATAACAAGATAGAAGACTTTTTATTAAGACATTATTTTTTTCATATATATCCTTAACTATAAAACTTCTAGCCAAAATTATCATTGTGAAGCTTTAAAACTGGCTTAAATTTTCTTACTAACATAGATATAGCTAAGACTTTTCATCAACATTAAGAATAATAAGTAAAGGTTTTTAGGATCTAGATATCCACAGCCTTCAATATTTTCTCCCTAGTGACTAACAATTCTAGAAACTTCCCTCCAAGCCACTAAGGTTCATAGAGACCCTATTCAGTAATATTTTTTGGGTGTTAATCCAATGCATCAATATTTCTAAAAGGAGACAAAAGATCCATTCTAAATGTTCCAAAATATATCTCTCAATTATCTTTTTAGTAAAATTCATTCCTTCTTAGATAATTGAACCTAAATACAAATCGATCAAAATGAGCATACTTAGAAGCACCATTGAGATATTTATTTCTCAAATGATGAATCAAAATTTTTAAGTCTAGAAAAAATTAATCTACACATAGAATTAACAAACAAATCTCCATTAAAAATATGAAGATATTAAATTTGTGAGCCCCCTTCTTCTCTACTACAAATTTTATTCCAAGTTAACAAAATAGTTTTAAAATGATCCACTAAACCTTTCTAGAGAAATTTCCTCATTATAGAGATGATTTTACAAATGATAATTGTAGGTCTAAGGAGAATATAAAATAAATATATAGGTATAGTCCAAAATATAGAAGTTTGAGAAACCAATCCTCACAATACATGAAATCCATCTACCTTTCCAAGAAGCATCAGCAAGTTTTATAAATTTATCAAAGAATAGAATTTCATAGAATTTTTTGTTCATTCACCATAAAAGAGAAGGAATCCAAAGGTAGAAGTTGGGAAAATAACATTTTTCTGAAAAAAATCTACAAAAGAAAATCATTATTATATTTAAGGTTCAAATTTAGATTTATTCATAGTTTCCCATTGGAAGTTAACATTTGATAATATGAGAGTTAAAGAGATCTATAAATTCTCTAACATTTGGGTAGAAGGAGAAGAGAAAAATGGCCAGGTTATGAACCTTTTTTTTTGGAATGAGAATTCTCTATAGAAAAATATTTAAGGAGTGTCAATGAACCATTGATCTTTCCAAAAGAAGACAAAAGATTCATTCTAAATGTTCCAAAATATATCTTTCAATTATCTTTTTAGTAAAATTCATTCCTTCTTAGATAATTGAACCTAAATACAAATTGGTCAAATTGAGAATGCCAGAAACATGGAGATATTTGTTTCTCAAAGGATGAATCAAAATTTTTGAGGTCTAAGAGAAATTAGTCACACAAAATTAACCAGCAGCAAGCATTTCATTAAAAGTATGAAGATATTAAATTTGTAGGCCCTCTGCTTCTACATGTTTATTCCAGGTTAACAAGAAGGTTTTAAAGACAATCCACTAAACCTTTAGAGAGGTTTTCTATACAGTATAGAGATAGTTTTCAAATGAAATTTAGCCAGGACTAGGAGAATATAAAATAAAATATGGGTATGAATATACAAAAAGGCATATAATAGCTAATCCCCAATAGATAGAAATCCTACCTTTCCAAGCATCAATAGTTTTATAAATTATCCAAAAAGAGCTGGTACATAGCCTAAGTTTTGTCATTCAATTCTATATAAAAAATAGAAATCAAAAGGTAGGAGCAGAGAAAATATAACATTTTGCAGAAGAAATCCACAAAGAAAATATTGTTATATTTCTCCAATATTAAGATGTAAAATTTAAGATTTAGATTTTTTCATAATTTGACCAAATTCCTATTTAAATAATATGATAAAAGATATCTAATTCTCCAAACTTTGGGGTAGAAGGAGAAGCAGAAATATAGAATTATGCATAAATTTTTTATTAGTGAGAGCATTCCCTATAGGTAAATACTTAAGGAGTGTCAATCAACCATGATGTTTCCAAAAGAGAGACAAAAGATCCATTCTAAATGTTTAAAATATATCTCTCAATTATATTTTATACGAAAACCCATTTCCTTACTAGATAATTTACTAGATAATTGAACTTAAATAAAAATTAGTCTAAATTGGTAACAAGAAAAGCACCATTGAAGTCCTTTATTTTTCAAAGGATGAATTAAAGAAATTTTTTTTGGGTCTAGAAGAAATTAATCTACACACAAAATTAGCCAAAAAATCTTCACTAAAATTATGAACACGTTAAATTTGTGAGCCTCCTTCTCTGCAAGTTTTATTCCAAGTTTTTTTTTTTTTAAACGATCCACTAAACCTTTCTAGAAAAAATTCCTCATTACAAAGATGATTTTACAAATGATAACTGTAGGACTAGGGAGAATAGAAAATAAATGCATAGGTATATTCTAAAAGATAGATTGCATAATAACCAATCTCCCAAAAGATGAAATCCATCTTCCTTTCGAAGCATCCAACAATTTTACAAATTTCTTAAAAATAGAATTTCATAGAAGTTTTTCATTCATTCTATAAAAACGAGGGAATCCAAGGTATGAATTAGGAAAATAACCTTTTATAAAAGAAAGAAATTTACAAAGAATTTTTTTTATATTTCACCAATATTAATATGTAAAATTTTAGATTTAGATTTATTCCAAACTTGACCGAATTCCTATTTGAATAATATGATAAAAGATCTCCAATTCTCCTAACTTTTGGGTAGAAGGAGAAGCAAAAATATAGATTTATGCATATTTTTTTTATGAGTGAGAGAATTCCATTTAAGAAAAGATTTAAGGAGTGTCAATCAACCATCAATATTTTCAAAAGGAGACAAAAGATCCATTCTAAATGTTCCAAAATATGTGTTTCAATTATCTTTGTAGCAAAACACATTCCTTGCTAGATAATTGAACCTAGATACAAATCGGTCAAAACTAGTATACTTAGAAGTACCATTGAGATATTTATTTCTCAAAGGATGAATTGAATTTTTTTTAGTCTAGAAGAAATTAATCTACACACAAAATTAGCCAACAAATTTTCGTTAAAAATATGAACATATTAATTTTGCGAGCCCCTTTCTTCTCTACTTTTATAAATTTAATTAGCCAATGCAGCTATTATATGTGGGAACCCAGGGATCTCTCAACGGTTTGCATGAGAACCTCACGGGAACCCCTTATGGTTGTCGGTTCAGCGAAGAGTACTATGGTTGTTCACTTGACCCTTGGCTTTCCTTAGGAGTCCCCTGTACTATGTACTTATCCTAATACCTATCACGAGAGTTTTAGCCGATGAGATCCATCCCTCATAGTACATGCATCCCGGTTAACCCAAAGTATGGTACAGGAGACCTCTGTAGCCGTTCTACCATTCTTGGGGTGTCCGTTTGCAAACTGCAATTTAATAAGCCACCAAATCTTTCCTGGAGGTAATAAATGTGAAGCAACCTTAAGATGGCCTTCACATGGATGCAAGGCACAGACACAACATTTTGGCATCTAGCTAAGTGGCTTGGCAGGTATTCTTTTGAGCTCCCTCAATGTTTTTATTTAAAGTAGATTCTCCACTATTAGGCTGTTCATTCAAAATAGAAGTGTTATCCTCCTGCATGGAACTCCCTACAAGGATTCCGAGGGTGTAATGCGGGATCATCATGGAAAAAAGGCCAGCCCGATTGGCAAAATTAAAAAATGGAGTGTTAGGAAGAATTGACGCAAAAATTTGAATAAGTTATCTATATTATTTCAAAAATATGTAAGAATAGAATTTGTAGAAAATTGAATGTAGTTTCTAAACTACTAGAGTTTATTTAAAATAAATAAAATCTCTTTGGTGAAAATTTGGGGAATTTCAATCTTGTTAGTACTTAAATTTCGGAAAAAATAAGAAGTAGTTGTTTAATGCGACCACCCAAACCATAATAAAATGATAATTATTTTTTATAGATTTTATATATAAGTAGAAGGACTCATGTCTGGATGTTGCATATTTTTGTAATTTTTTTCCAAATAATGGTAATTATGAATTTTTTTATTACAACTTTTAAAATATAAAACTCATGTATGCAACCACTTCCCAGTTGAGGTCAAAACTTCATGAAATTTATTTTTCTTTTTTTAATCCTATAGTATGTGAAGCATAGAGAATGTGACACATGTTTTTGGATTCAAAAAATATGATACCGTTTGAAGAAGTTATAGATGTTTTCAATCTGGCCTATTGATGATCAGGACTTTAGTCATAATTCTAATAGAAAATAAATAATAATAATTTTATTAAATTCAAATTAAAGAATAATTTATATTGGTGGAAAATTTTGAGAATATCCTCTAAAACCCCTTTTGTTTCATCAATTTTGAATTTTAAAAAATTAAGTCAGCCACATACCCTACAAATACCCATAATATTGCCATTTTTTGGCACATCATGATCCTGCACATACCCTTTCACTGGATACCTCAGTTTAGTCTTTTTATATAGATTATATACCTAAATTTACAAGTTAAATAGTCCAAGTTCAAAGCTTTGCAATTGAAAAGGGTTGGACTGCAATATCTGTAATTTGAGAAGTGTGAGGGCGATAAATATGAAGCCCATTATAATCTCCTTCCTCTGCATTGCAATGAATGTCCCACAGGCTTAAATGTCCTTCCTTGTCTCCACTTACCACTATAACCTTTTCTCTGCAAGGAAAAAAATTCAAGACATAAGATCATGGTTGGGGTGGTTTTAAATATATTCTTAGACTCTAGTTTTAGGTCCTCCAACTTAAACTCAGATATGTGGCATTTCAATTCCACTAAAGAGGTAATATTCCTGAGACCTTTAAGCTAGTCAAGGTAATGATTGTAAGGCACATTGTTCTTGTGTGCTACATAAATTTCTACAAAGCTCAGTGGCCCCAAGCTCGAGCCCCACTATTAGCCTATATAAAGGGGAAAATAGAAAGGTGAGTGCTTAAAGAAAACCTGCCAAACTCTATAAAATACATGTTAAATCAGACTATTCACAAATTGTTTTAAGCTTTACCAGTATAATCTTCATTTTTCTTGGCATTTTGGCATCTAGGTGAGTGGTTCGTTTCAGTTATTCTATTTAGTGTCGAACCCCATTATACAGATGCAAACCTTGGAATAGTGGAAAAATCAATTGCTATTTTCCTATACTGAATGGGACACACTAAAAAGAGTCTTGGAGCTGTAGAAAGACTACTTGAAATGTTTCGATGAATACTAGAAATCATTGCAAAAATAAGACAAATTGTTGCAAAAATAAAAGGAAGGTTGCAAGAATGATGGAACCGTGGCCTCACCCTACTGAATAGGGTCCTCCTATGGCACATACAAAAACTTGCACATAGGCCATCAGTGCTAGGAATCAGGGAATGTAACAAAAAAAATTCAAGAGCTTCCTCTGTCATCCTATGCAGCGCACCTTCCCTCTGTAGCTGCCTCCAGAACCCATGTTTGAAGAACCTGAATGGCGCCTGGGCTTAGGTTCTTTTGAGCTTTGGGTAGATTTAGGATTCCATTTGGGTGTGATTGAAGAGTGCAAGTTTTGGGTGGTGCCACGTATGGTAGCTGGGGAGGACAAATGTTTTTTGCCCAGCATCCCATATTAATTTGTTTCAATGAATTAAACTATATTAATTATGTAAGTCGTATTGACATGACAATAATTTGGAAATGCTTTCAGCGTGTAGCATATGAGTGTGTAATTTGTAAATTTTTTATGCCATATATGATTTGAAAGCACTGTGATAGGTGTGCACTTACCAATTTATTCTTGCACTTACCAATTTATTGTGGTGATATTTGCTTGTACTAGATATTTGGCTATAGTTAAACATAAATCTTATTTCATGACATCCAACACAACAGTTCACTTATCAATTTATTCTAGCACTTACGAATTTATTGTGGTAGATATTTGCTTGTACTAAATATTTGGTTGTAGATATTTGGTTGATAGTGGATATGACATAAAAAGCTCCACATATTTTTTTTCCTTTTACAGGACATTTCACATGGTTGAAAACTATTATTAGCTAGTATTTAATATATTCAAAGATTTTTGCTTGTCATGCTCAGGCGAATATTTGTTCTCCCGATTAAGGAATAGTTCAAACACTTTTTCCTTTCTTCTGCAAGATAATTACACACCTTATAATCTTTCATTGTATAGACAACTATTTAACATGATTTACACACCTTATAATCTTTCATTGTATAGACAATTATTTAATATGATTTATTCTTAACTAACTACTAACTTGTTAAGGAATTTATTTGACTTTAGCACTGCATAAGATTATATTTTATTAACTAACTTCTTATAATATTATGTTTTAGATAAAAACCAATATTTCAAAGATTATACTACTGTGACATTGATAGTTTTTATAATTATTGATGCTATTATTGTCCATATAGCTATTACAATTGTGGTTATTAATGTTATTGTCTATTTGATTTTTATAATATAGAAAATTATATTATTAATAATTATAATACTTATCAAATTAGTAATTTATCATATTGATATAACAAAATGTCATTATATTTTTATCCAATTAACGTAGCAGTCTTACATTATGTGTTTTCTCCTCTCCCTTAATATTTTTCACATTTTCTATATTCTCTGTGTGGTCCAATAAAGGGAAGCTTTAATCTTATTTGAAGAAATTGAATTTTAAAGTGAAATGATGTATACTTCTTTTATATTTATGTTCTGAAGTGTATACTTGATCTTAAATTTGCTGATATTTTTTATGATTTTACATTTTGAGAAAAATGCCTAGATACTAGAATCAATGTAGTTAAATTAGTCATTTCAAAAAATTTAAGAGTTTGTTATTCTTCTAATGGTTAAATCTTACAACATGTCAATTTGTGTTTGACTTGTTCTTTAATTTTTTATGTTTATATTTTCATATATTTATATATACTTGATTTTATTTTAATTTCATTTATATGCAATTTTAAGCAACATTTTTATTATTAGTTGAGATTTTGATTACCATTTTTATTTCAAATAATGAATACAGTCCAATTCCATACATAGATCACATAGATCACAAAATTTAGTCGCCAAAGAAAAAACATACACTTCTACATGTTCATAATATAATACCAAAATGTATCAGCCTATCGGCATAAGTATTGCACCTTATTGGGGTGCAAGTTCTAGTTTATAATATCGTTTTACGAAGGTCAGGTGACAACAAAACTTCACGGCTTGAACATTCACAACACGTTTACTAGGGCAACAGTTTACTATCACGACAAAACATTGTTGCAGCAGCATTTGTTAAGCATGGCCGGCACTTGCATGGTTAAAATTACAATGACAGAAGTTGGCTGGAGAGAGTTAGATATCCGAGATGAGTGTGAGTCCTTAAAAGGAGACGAATAAAAGGGAACAGAAAGAAGGCGATCTCCAACGAAACAAACATGTGAGTCTGTTGATAATCATGTAAATTAGCAATGAATTAATTAAAAGAGTCAAGTTATTGGTGTATAATTTTCCGAATAATACAAAGGAAACGGTACATTACAAATACAATTGTCCAGAGATTGACCCGCTAGTTCAAAGCATAAAAGTACATTTCACTTCAAACGACAAATTTTGGGAGATTTATCGTATTGAACGTCTTCTCTTAATTTGTAGGATTCGGGAAACTTTATATGTTGGTGTCTGCAAATGCTCACACAACCAACGCAAACTTACAAACTAAAACGAAGGCCGGTGTGGAGAGAAATTAATCGGATTTTTTTTTTTCCTTACATCCATTAAGAGAAGAAAATTCGATGGGCTATGATTTAAAATTTAAAAGAAAAATCTGAAGTAAATATAACAGCTATATTTTTCAGATGCAAAGTTGAAGCAGCATATATTATATTCCTTATAGGTGGCATTTTGGAGTGGAATTCTACTATGTATGAGTATAGCTCCTTAATTTGGAACCATACTTGAGATTTTGTTCCCCTTTCTAAGGGAATTAAACTTTTTATATGCAAGTGTATCTATGAAGAAAAAACAGCAGTAAATGGTTTAGTGGATAAGTATAAGGCGTGGAAACGCTATTTATTGAGTTCCTGGTGTTGATTATTTAGATACTTTTGTACCTATTGTAAAAATGATACACTTGGGAGTAGTCATATGATTTTTAGTGGAATCCTCATTACTTTTTATAGAGAGTAATTATATTTATCTATGAAATTTATAAGGGTGCATAAGGCTTCATCTTTAGGGCACATCTTAATCCTTCCTTTCCCTCTTTGCTCTCAAGGGGTCGTTTTCTCTCTTTATTTTGGGGAGATGTTTTCTTGGGTTATTCTCTTTTAGGGAGTTTCTATGTACATGGGTATTTCATTTAGCTTCATTTTTCAAGATCCTATTTTTCATCTATCTAAGTTGTACTTAAGTGAGGTCTTAGTATATGATTTTTGTAGTGTACAATTTTTATTTTTCTATTATCTATGTTTTCCTACACTTTTAATTAAGCTTTCTTAGGTTTATAAAAAGAGAGTATTAATGTGAGTGGATTTTATGTTGTATCATCTTTCTTGGGAGTTATAACTTCCTATTTTTGAATAATTTTTGTATAGACTCAATATAGGTTATATTGCCACCTCCTCCATCTCACATAATCAATGTATAATCACTCTCCTATTTTGTATTTTAAATTTAAATGTCACTCATGATTTTTAACTCTCTTAATATTATTTATCCTTTTGTATCATTTAAATCTCTCTTTGGATTCTACTTGTAA
The DNA here is from genome assembly GCA_007258455.2 of Sequoia sempervirens. NCBI lineage: Eukaryota > Viridiplantae > Streptophyta > Pinopsida > Cupressales > Cupressaceae > Sequoia > Sequoia sempervirens. Next base: position 110,228,756 of record VDFB02049217.1, on the reverse strand, counting down.
TGGTATTTTAATCATTGATAATTTGATGGTTTTGTAGTTTTTATTTCTTACAATAGTTTCCATGTCTTCATTTGATTATAAATTCTAGTATATGCATTTTCTATATGATCTTATTGTACTTATTTTAAATTTCTCATTCTTTATTCTTCCATCCATATAAGATCACATTAGGCCCTTCATTTTAACCATTGTGTAATACCTTAACTAAGTAAACTAAAAACAAACTTAGAATAAAATTAACACTAATTTAGTAAATTTAAGAATAAATCATCACTTGATTATTGGTCAAATAATTCATACAAATCATATCATAGGAGGATCCTTGGCTAAATTACTAGGCTAATGTGAATCCCTTCACCCATCTACCTAAACTTTCATTTACCTAATGTAAGATTTTATCAATGAGAAATCAGTCACAAGTTCAGATGAATTGGGAGGGTTTCATGGTATTCTATATGTATAATACCTATAGGACTATTGTGCATATAAAAATAATTAGATATAGGTGATTTAGTTTTATCCCCACATAGACAATGAAATTTTAGCTATTTTGGAAAAAAGAAAATCATAATATATAAGTATAATAGGATGGCATAAGGGTTCTGCATAATTTGGTTTGAGAAAACCATCTCCAATCAAAGGAGATTCAACCCTAGGGGTGTCATTGGATATGTAATATCATATTAGATGACTTATAATGATGTATGTATTATTTGTGAAAATAAGATAGATACGTTTCTAGGTGTTAGTGGTAGAGAATGTAGTTATATATTAACAATTTTTCCTTCTAGGTATTAGAGCTAAGAGTGTGGAATGGGTTAATTTTGGGTCTAAGGGATATAATTTATGTAAAATTTATACATTTCTATCTCCTTACAATTGAATTTTATGAGGAAAAAAAGAGGAATGTTTATGTTAGTTATGTAAGGATTGGTATAGATTTGTTTAGTCCCAAAAATTTGAAATGATGAAGGTTTTTATACACCATTCAAGAGGTAGAAGTTTGATTCTAAAAGAAGTAATTCACCTATACATTTTTAATAAGCTAAGATATAAGGTAAGTAGATAATGGATCTCCTTGTTGAGATATTCACTATAGGGTATCATACGTCAAATCCATGCCTCACATAGAAATATTATAACTTTTTATTAAATTGTAATGTAGGAAAAAGGGGTATATAGTCTAAACCGCACCTTCTCTTATATCACAATGGAGAGGGGACTAAAACTTATCTCAAAGACCCACATGGATACTAACCTCAATGGAAGATACATAATTGTGGATCAAGTTTTTAGTCCTTTTAAAATGTGTATGGATGATTTGATTTGATGTTTATTAAATGATATCAATTTGATAGTGTAAATATGTAACTAGCTTAACTATGAAAATTTAGTGAACTATTATGATATTAGGAAGAAATAGAGCTAAAATCCATAAAAAAAAAGTTCAAAAGAGTAGACTGCAAACAAAGAGGAACTTGACATAAAAAATTGAGCTTAGAATGGTTGGATAGGGATGCTAGTGCCCTAGAATTGGAAGTGCAGACACTTAGAATAAAAATTTGGATCTTTGTTGGTCTCTATCTATAGGTTCTCCTTTGGACTTAGTGACAAAACTTTGTCTGTTGCTAATAAATTCAACTTTATATAATTTGTTGACATGTAGGACTTGAATGCTTGAATGAATAATTAGGTCTTCAATCCTTTTCCAATCCACTTCATATCTATATTTATTTTACACAAGAAAGATGGGAAAGGGTTGTGTCATATAGAGGCTTTCCTAAGTCAAATCCAATTTTATTATTTCTACCTCCATAATGGCTATGATGATGTAGAAGAGAGCTTATTCTCATTTTGGCAAAGGCTAAATAATTAACAAGTGAAAATTTGACAATTGTTGCAAATTACCACTCAAATCTACATTCTTTGATGGACTTCAAAGGAATTGTACTCATCACCTTCGAGGAGAAATTGATGCTTGATTTGAATTCTTTCAAGTTTTAGTACTACAAAACAAATAGATATGAAAAATAAATAAAATCACACAAAAATATGATGCCTTGATAACATGATGCTTGATTGAAATATGTTGTTATAATTATGCTAAATCTAATCTTGATTGCTTAATTTCTCAATTCAAAATGCTAGGACTGCTTCTCAAAATTACTAGGATTTCAAATGAAGTTAAAAAATCATATTTATATTCAATTATTTAATTTCTTATAAATTAATTACTAACAATTGATAAATGGTTTTGAATTTCTAATTTTTAAAATTTTGACAATGATGTATTTGAATTGGGGCCAAATAAGCTCGACAAGGATGCTAGCACCCAAGTCCAAACCTATTTTGGGCATTTTTGTATTGTTAAATAGATATTAATTAATATTACCAATTCAACTTATGATTTCCTAAAGATTATTATTAAACAAGAAAATTAAATGGACAGTTAGGTCTAGGCATATAAGTGGGAGCTAAACCTGGTATAAAAGTGTTAAGGATGACAATTTATGATGCTACATTTAGCCCTCGCTTTAGTGAGCATATGAACTTACGCTCTTGCTCACGCCAAAATAATGATTTAATACAAGAAGGTCTATTTTATCCAAACATTAAAGAGATGGGATGAAATCAATTCTAGGGGATGCACTAAGCCCTAGGTTCAAGATCCTTTGAAAAAATATAAGGGAAAAAAAAGCACACTCATATTAGGTGCAACTCAATATGACAAACACGGAGCATAGATAATAAAGAAACAATAACTAGCATAATGTAAACACTAGATAATGCAAACACAACAAAGACACAAGGACAAAATTAATATAATAAAAAACACAAGGTTAGTACACTAAAAGTGATTTGATTTGTTAAGGTAAAGATAACTCAACCTTTATATTTGTCTCAAATACCAAATACCATCCATCAAATATGGTTTTAGAAAACATGGTTCTCACATAAAGACTAGGAATTTGTGTTATGCTAAATCACTCATGAGCTACATAGATCCAATGACTAGAAAGTTGCATTATTCTAGGTTTCCATGCAATATGATGGGTTTCATAAGGTTAACAAGTTATGTTATGCTAGTTTACTCATAAAACACTTCGCTCCACAAGCAAGAAAGTCTTTTCATACTAGGTGGCCATGTAAAAATTCTCAAGTTCATGAATCAACATGTGCTATACCAAATCCATTGACTATTTTTTCAATCATTCCTCAGGGACTGCATAAAGTTCATTGTCATAAGAGATAGTTTAACATCACATGGGGAAAATCACCTTAGAGGGTGTTAAAAATTTTAATTTCACTGGGAACACATCACCTCAAGTGGTTGTACAAAAGTTTAACATCATGGAGGACACATCAACTTAGGGGGTGCACAAAATTTTAACATCATGAGTCAAGGATCACATTAGGGGGTGTAAGAAAGTTTAATTTCATGAGGATGCATCATAAAGTCATGCCTCAAGGGGAATTATAAATAGCACAACCACAAATGGTGCACATGAACAATTTTCCAAGCCATACCTTACTATATATCATGCATAATATCATGACTAAAGGGATACAACATGACTTGAAAGACCACACCTTAAGTGATATAATGCCTAATACCACTATTAAAAGGTCATCACATGTAGATGTAAGGCCACACTTTAGGGGATATCATGCATAATACCACCACTAAAGGAACATAAAATGGAAATTTAAGGCCACACATTAGGGAATATCATGCATAATACCACCATTAAAGGGGCATCACATGATTTATATTACTAAAAAAAATTCAAATAGATGGGGGGATATTCCCCCCTTAAAATGTTAGTGTACTTGTTACACTAATATTTTAAGGAGATAATGAATGGAGAGAGGGTCCTTTATAAAGAATACACACCTTATGGGATTAGTTTACCTTTCCCCCCAAGTGTATGGACAAGGATAACTATATTATCATGTTGCTCCCTATTGATAAAATATTGTTGCACAATTTTTTTTTGTGCCCCATACATGAAAATGATCATCATATGATAGTACAAATTTGACATACCAAGGAGCAACACTATAGTACCTAATATATTTTTTTGTATGGATCTATATTAGATTCATATAATTTGATTAACCACTACAATTTTCTCTTTAAAGTACAACACTTATTAGTAGAATGTTAAAATGTTTGATGATATGCATAAAAATATAAGTTTTGATTTTTTTTATCATCTTTTCTTTCACAAATAGGTGGTAGGGTGATTAATTTCCATTTTAAAAGTGTGCATAATTTACATTCTATTTTAGACAAGGGATGTAGAGTAGGAAGGAGGACATCTGCAATTGGAACATGAGGTGAGTGGTGGGGAATAATTAGGAATAAATTTCTTATGCAAAGGTGGAGGGTGCTGATAACCAATTCCTTTTGTAGAGGAATGCAACGTTTGTTCTAAGAGATTCATGTTCATCATTTGTATCAAAACCAAGTATTTTGAAAGAATCTTAAATCCATGGCCATAACACTTTTAATGTGGATATCAGTTACTTTGTTTGTATAGGATGTATATTTACTTTTTTAGGAAAATGTTTATATTTATTGGCATTTGAAATAGAATTTAAATTTGATGCGCGAGGTTTGAATTGTAAAGGAGTTGCTTTATGAGAGAAAGAAAACATGTGGACAAGTACAAAAATTTGGGGGGAAAAAAGTGGCCAACTTTTTTTTTTTTTTTTAATTCATAATGCAAGTGCATTATAACATGCTCACATTATGGCTTGGTGGGACCAAGCCTATAATGCACTCATGTTATAATGTGAGTGCACTTTTAGTCTTTATAATAAATAAAAGAAGCAAAACAAAATCATTTTACATTGTCATATTTCTTCATTCGTGACCTACAAACCCTTACAAGACATGCTCGCATTGTGGAGACCTCAAATTCATCCATTTTCTTCATAGGAGTATTGTTATTTCTTCACCAAAACTCCACCACATCGATGGGAAACTCAGAGGAGTAAGCTTTCATTGGCTTTTTTGTGAATTTATTGTTAATTAGGTAGATTTAATGTGTTTTTATGTTAAATTTCTTTAATTATCAAGAGTTTAAATTCCACCTTCTCCTCATGAACAATCACACCAAAAAAATCCTGATGAACAACCAAAGAAAAAAATTCCTCCAAAAATTCTTCAATATTGTCTTAGAACTCAACAAAATTTAATGGGGGGAATTGAAAAAAACAACAAAAATTTGAGTTAATTGGGTGGTTGAACAATCCTATAAGTTCAACCTTGGAAAGAACCACGCTTGCAAATTCACTTCAAGCCATGTTAACACATGTAGATGCAATTAGCAAGAAATTAAGTGGTTGGGCAGATAAGAGGCAAGAGTGTAGAAATTTTTCTGCAAATAACTATCATAAAAACAAGTAAAAAATGAAAAAAATACAAAATATTACTTGTGATTAGTATATTACAGAAGTTCTCACTATAGGTGGACACACTTCCCACTAAAATAAGAAAAGATAGAAGAGATTGTGGCACACAACCGATATTTTAACTGTTACAATTGCATCTAACATATGCATAAATTATAGTTCCTTTGAAGCTCAGAATATAGACTTCACAAACTTCATACTAATTTGAATTAACACTTTGCTCTGGTCTACATTTCCCTTATACTCACATAATTCACATCTATAAACTTTTATTACATCTTACAACCTACAAAACACTGAAAATGATCTTACATATATATCCACTTCATTCAAAAACTAGTGATGCAATTATTTCACATAGCATAAGTAATAACTAGGAGTAGTTGTCAATTGCATTTGCTTGTCATGGCATTCCATGAGACCACATTTTATTGAGGCATTTTTTAAAATATTTCACTACCATTTTTATGCTATGGTTGCTTGGAAAAATTATATGAAAGAATAATAGTAAGCAATAGCATAGACAAGGTAATGATTTTTTTTTAAAAACATCTCAAAGAAATTTGGTCTCATAGTGATGGACATCACCACGACACCCAATTTCTTTGAGGAATTTTTTTAAACATCTCACCATCTTGTCTATGTTACCACATTCTCCATACATTTCTACCAAAGCATTTTATCTAATAGTTCACTTCCTTGTTGTTATGGCTAAAAGCCTAAAACAACTATTTTCCAACAAACTATGGATGCTTGGAAAAAATCTATCGAAGCATAATAGTAAGCAATAGCATAGACAACGAAATGAGTTGTTTGAAAAAATGCCTCAAATAAATGTGGTCTCATGGTGATGGAATGCCATTCCATAACCATGAGACCACATTTCTTTGAGGAATTTCTTCAAACAACTCACTTCCTTAAGAATAGAAACCAAGCCTTTAGCTAAAATTCTTGTCCAAATCCTTTTCAAGGTCCTCATCCTCATCCTTAATTAACCAATCCATGGAAGCTTCCACCTCTTATTCCACTTTTATATCCCACATCCTTAAAATCCACATCACCCAACTATTACCAAGCAAACTGATCCCATGTCTCTCATAATAACTTCCTAAAATGACTATTTGCAAAGGTGGTTGTTTCCCCATGCAAAAAAAAAGTGGTACAATCTTCCCATATCATGAATCCACCTTCATCATCCCCACATCAAGATAAACCCTAGTACCCTAAAAAACCTTCCTCCCTCATGACACCATGCATACCAAATGAACTATGTCCATCTCCTAATCCAAAGCATGCTAACATAGATTCCCCTCCATATAAATATCAAGGAAACCCTTCTCCTCTATCATATGATCCCATTCCTTCTCATGATCCCATTTCCAATCAAGAACAACATATCCCTTCCATCTCATCTAATGATATATTTTCATCTCAAGAGAAAGATATCCCTTCATCCCCCCTCTCACAATCCCCTCTCCCCCACTTCATCTAATGATATCCTTATGTGTCCAAATCAAAGTACCTCTTCCACACCATTGTATGATCACTCTCAAAATGTGGTCTCAAATTACAACTTCCACCCCATCTAATGATCCTCTTCCCCTCATGATCAAAACACCCATCCCTCTTCATCTCATGATCCCCCTCCATCTCATAACCAAGACCACACTATACCATCCACCCCATCCTAACATAATAGCATAGAGAAGGAAATGAAATTTTTCAAAAAAATGCATCAAAGAAATGTGGTCTCATGGTGATGGACACCATGAGACCGCATTTCTTTGAGGCATTTTTCAACAATTCACTTCCTTCTCTATGCTACCACATTTTTTGCACGTCTACCAAAGCATTTTATGAAACAACTCACTAAATCGCTTCTATAGATAAAAGCCTAAAATAGGTGCTTTCGAACAACATATGGATAGGGAAAATAGTAAGCATAATAGTCAGAACTATATAGTTCAATTAGTACTCAAAATTGTGTTGATTATATCATACATTATAATTCATGACCTTCATCACTTTTCTACTTTTCGTGATTGAATAAATTAATATTTTATTTTTAGATGTTGGAAGTGGAATCACCTACAAATGTGGATAGGGTAATGAAGCAAGGTGTATATAGTGCAATAGACATCTTGATGCCTCTCATGGGGGTACGAGGCAGATTAGTAAATTTCAAATTACATTTTTTACTATACCTATTAGTTACTAAAAAACAAATGATTATTGTTTCATAGTTTAATTTATATTTGGATGTTTTCTATAGGAATTGAGCACACCATAGGATGAGCATGTGAATCTTTCGCATGAGGAGAGAGACCGTCTAGTGGTGGTAAGTTATTTTTTTGTTAAATATATCATTTTCTATAATGTAATTTATATACTTTAATGTCTTTACTTGTTATTGTAATAGTTGAAGCTTGATGAGGAGCTAGATATGAGTAGCCCTCGAGTTTAGGGTAAATGAGCATCATACACATCACCATCCACCTAACCATAAAAGGCCACTTGTTTGTTTCATTCACCTAAAGGGAAATGAGTTTTGATTGGAGTCCTTTGTTGTATGCCCATATGGAATTTTGGACATATTTGTATTTCATATACTTGAAATTGTATGCCTATATGGCAGTATTGTAAGCCTAAATGGCTATTTTGTATATATTTTACACTTATATTGACATATATTGATGTATGCCAACATAGCTATTTGGTTAATACATATCTTTTTTATTGATAGTGTCCATATTTACATTATAAATCCATGCTTCAATAGATATGAGTTACGTGTATTCAAGTGTATACTTTACAAATTACATGTATGGTTTGTGTCTTGCATGTATTCCAATGTATACTTTGCAACTTACTTGTCTTCATGTGTATACCTTGTATTCATGCATATGCTTTGTATTCATGTGTATGCTTCATGGCCTACGCATATTTGAGAACTTGTGCTTCACTTATTCACATGTATGCTCCACTTATTCACATGTATGCTTCACTTATTCCAATGTATGCTTCATGCTTCCAATGTATACTTTACTTATTCACATGTATACTTCGCATATTGCGTGTATGCTTCATGCTTCCAATGTACATACTTCACTTATTATTTGTATACTTCACTTTTTACATCTTTTATTTTCTCATGGTCTTGACCTTTAGCATTTGGTTAGCTCTAGCATTTCTCATTGTCATCCTTCATGGTGTGACTTGAATATTTATTAATTGATGCTAAAAAACTTTATTATTTGATGTTAAACAACTTCAATATTTTTAAAAATGATTCATCAAGGATTTATCATTTACTAATGTGCTAATTCAATGTTCTACGATACTAAATCAATATATAAAAGGCCACAAAATTATATTTCCCACCACTATGGCTTCCCTAGATCTTATATTCATTATGCAATTTTGTGCATGCTCAAATGCATGCCTACAATGCTTATAGGCCATATTTCACACTCCTTTTATGTTACTACTAACATGTACCCCTTGAAATCCATAAGATAATGGTGTAGTAAATGAGCACATTGATTCTTTAGATTGTATATTAGTAAATTCTAATGTTACTTACTCTTGTAAGTAAGAACTATGCTTCTAATCAATTGAATATATCATTCATGTATGCTTTCTTATATTCTTCAATTACTGAATTAGTTGGATGAAATTAAGAAAGTAAATAACTCAAACACACATTGAAAGAGATATTTATAAAAAAATATTGAAGTTGTGCTTCCTCATTTACACTATCATCTTGCAACATTTACAAATAAATTTTGGCTTTGAAATTAATTGGGGCCTTGTCAAGAACATCTACAGTACTCTACTAAATTTCCTTCTTGTTGATTACATGTGTATTCAATCTACTTGTCTCCTACACTCATTTGTAGAGTCATCTTATATTCCTAATATGAAACTGCAACTCACCAACCTCCATATTTGACTTCCAAGGGTTTTACTCATGCTTACACAAGAGCATCTAACTCATAGAAGATTCTAGATGCCCCCCACAAAAATATATGGAAGAGAAATCAATTCAACTACATGTTGGTCAATTGGCTCTACCATTTATCTCATTTAGAGAAACAACCACTATAGCCAAACCCATCTAGGTAAGATTGTATTTTGTTGTGTGAGTTCATCTAAAGCCAAAACCTATTGATTCAATTAAGTACACAATGGAAATTGTCACTCATGACTTCCTATAAGTAGTATGGAGTGAAGAATGTACAGATCAACCCTCAGCCTTCTTATACCAATTAATCAAACCCATCACTCATTATTGTTCATGCAAGTGGTGTGAAACCTAGGATGTCAGGATTAACCCTAAGCCTCATACACAATTCCCCTATTCCTCAATGTGGTATCTTTTTGTAGATTTTACCTTTTCCTCAACTATTTTGACACCCACATGTTTTACCTCTTTCATGCAATCATATGCTTTTGGTGTGGAAAACTCATAATTATTAACAATCACATGAATCTCTCTTTTTCTTTGTTTTGCATGTCATCTTAAGGGATTGAGCCAGTTAAACGTAGATAAAATTGATTCGATGTGTTTTGGTGTGAAAGAAGACCATGCCTAGATTAAACATACCCATCCCAATGTATTGGAAAATTTTATTTGGTCACACAAGTTGTAGAACAAAAGTTACACCCCTTTGCAACTTTACACTACTTGCATTTGACGCTTTTTCCATCAAATGAAAAGTCATCACCATTGGAAAATGCCTCTGATATATCAAAAAATATATATATATATATATTATAGAGGGTCCCAACACGATCTCATAGCCTCAGACAAAAGGTTTCTAAGTGTCATAGTTTTCAAGTAACAACCTGTCAAAGATTGCAATCATTTTGCACTTTGGACTCTTAAGCGATTGAGTAGGTTGAACATATCTCAGATTGATTCAACATGTTTGGGTGAAAAAAAGGACCATTCCTAGCCTAGAAATACCCATCTAGACATGTTGGATTAGTTTGTTTGATCACATGAGTTGCATAACAAAATTTACACCCCTTTGCAACTTTACACTACTTGTATTCGACACTTTTTCCATCAACTGAAAAATTTGTCACCATTGGAAAAATCCTCCATGATATCAAAAATTGAATAGGTTATTGTAGAGGGGCCCAACACAATCTCATAGCCTTAGACGAAAAGTTTCTAATTGTCACAGTTTCTAAATAACAACTTGTCAAAGATTGCAATCATTTTGCACTTTGGACTCTTTAAGGGATTAAGTCAGTTGAACATAGCTCAAACTGATTCGATGTGTTTAGGTGTGATAGAGGACCATTCCTAGTCTAAATGTACCCATCTATTTATGTTGGAACATTCCATTTGGTCACATGAGTTACAAAATGAAAGTTACACCTCTTTGCAACTTTACACTACTTGCATTTGACATTTTTTCCATCAAGTGAAAAGTCATCACCATTAGAAAATGCTTCCAAGATATCAAAAATTGAGAGAGTTTATTGTACAGGAGCTCAAATCAATCCTATAGCCTCAAAATATTTTTTTTAAGTTTCATAGATTCTCAGTTACAACCTGTAAAAGATTGCAAACATTTTGCACATTGGACTCTTAAGGGATTGAGTTGGTTGAACGTAGCTCAAAATGATTTGGTGTGTTTGGGTGTGAAATAGGACCATACCTAGCCTAAACATACCCATCTCAACATGTTGGAAAGTCCATTTGGTCACACGAGTTGCAAAATTAAAGTTACACCCCTTTGTAACTTTACACTGCTTGCATTTGACACTTTTTGCATCAACTAAAAAGTTGTCACCACTAGAAAATGCCTCCAAGATATCAAAAAATGAGAAAGGTTATTGTAGAGGGTCCCAACATGAGCTCATAGCCTCAGATGAAATTTTTTTTTAAAGTGCATTTTTTGGTTATGGCTTGTCAGATTGCATCCATTTTTTCACTTTTTGACTCTTAAGGGAGTTGGTCAGGTTGAGCGTGCTTTCAGACTAATTGGCATGTTTGGGTGTGAAGAGGACCATGCCTACTTTAAGCGTAGCCATCAAATGTATTGGAATATTTTTTGGTCACACAAGTTGTAGAATGGGAATTTTTGTTAGGGTTAGAAAGTGGATATCTAACAATTAGAAATGCAAATTTAAGTAATAAAAGCGGGAGAAACTAAAACACACATAATAAATTAGAACACATAGAATTTAAAGTGGTTCACCCAATCCGGTCTACATCCACCAAACCACAACCATCCAATACTTTTATTATCTAGTAAAAAACCCTATTACAATCTTGTGAATAATCGAGTTTTTTCATCATACTATAATACCCATCCGAACCCCTTTTAACAAGCTTAGAAGCTTGCAGATTTTGGGTTCTACAAAATTAGATTTTTCCTAGTTTTCGTTGATTTTTCCCTTTTTTGGTGATGACGCAAAAATTAGGAGGAAATTTTTTCTCAGGGGTTGTCGCCCCCGAACCCCAGCAAGGATACATGCCGAGGTGTATAGTATACCATGGGCTATATAGTATAGCATGATTAGTCGCCATATACCAACAAGTTGCACCCCTTTGCAATTTTATAGTGCTTGCATTTGACACTTTTCTCATCAACTAAAAAGTCATCACCACTGGAAATAACCTCTGAGATATCAAAAACAAGAGAGATTATTTTAGAGGGTCCCAAAAATCTTGCAGCCTTAAAAAAAATGTTCAAGCAGATCACAATTTTTGAGTAATATCCCATCAAATGTTGTAGTCATTTTGCACTTTAGACACTTAAGGGATTGAGTCAGTTGAATGTAGCTCAAACTAATTTAGCATGTTTAGGTGTGAAAGAGGAACATTACTATCCTAAATGTACCCATCTAGACATATTTTAATAGTATGTTTTGTCACAAGAGTTGCAGAATGAAAGTTACACCCCTTTGCAACTTTACACTACTTACATTTTGTTGGAACTATTGGTTTAGGCCTCAAACTAGGGAATAGGCTTAAATTTTGTTTCCACCAACTAAATTTTTCCAAATTTTGGATATTGATGCTTATAGGTGTATAGGAATATGTTCCAACTTTCATGATTTTTTCACACATACAAGTTCCTTTTCCACAAAGCCCTTGATTTCCTAGCTTTTATATGGCAATTTGTCTATTTTTTAGTGTAAATTCTTGTATTTCAGGAATGTTCAAGACTAGGGACTATTTATGCATGTTATAAATGTCTAAATACACCTTCCATATGAATTTAAAGACTTGAATAATCCATTTATCAAATGATGTTGCATAGAAGTCCTTAGAAAGAGGCCTGATTTGACTATAAGTAATTAGTTTTGGCCAATTTTGTACAAATTAACCCCACACTATTTTCCCACATGTCTAATAAGAATTGTAAGGGTATCCAAATCAAGTTTTATATCCCCATTATCGGGTATAAGAAGAAAGTTATATCAAAATCATCTCTATGAAGGGTAACAAGCTCATAACCTACAAAGTGCCTAAGGACACTTCATATCACATGTGAACCTACATCAACCTTGAAACGTACTCAAGGGAAAGTATGATAAGGGTGAGTTCTATGGAAATCATACTCATGTTAAAATATAAGACAAGTTCTCAATCTCATTTTTTGATGACTGATAACACCTATAGGGGAAAATATAATAATGTGGATAGAGAACAAGAAAACACAGTGCTACAAATCAACAACATAGTCATGTTTCTAGCCACCTACAAATGAAGGAAGCAAGATAATGTTGCATGAAACTATGAAAATTATCAAATTCACCAAGCAAGGTATATTAGTCATGGGACAACAAGACATTATCATGGAGGTAGATTGTATTATAAAAGGTATTCATATGACCATATGAAACCATCCAAGGTGTAGATATGCATCAGTTCATAATAGAAATGGAATAATAGTGCTAATGAAGAATGATAGTGCTAATCTAGAGTGACAATGACACATGCCAATGATACTTATGATTGTGATTATGACAATAACTCATGGGGTGTCATGGTGATAATGGGTGATAATGTCTAATAATCAATCATTTGATACCTCTTATAGCATGGCCAAATTTATTATATTTTCCCTCTTTGACTTATTTCTATACCATATTTTTTCTTACAATGATCAATACCTTGTAAATGTATCTAGATTGACATGGTAATGAGCTCGCTACATTGTTAATGTGGTAGCAATGACAAGGTAGTGAGCTATTTGAAAAAATTCCTGAAAGAAGTGAAGTCTCCTAGTGACAATGACACATGCCAATGATACTTATGATTGTGATTATGACAATAACTCATGGGGTCTCATGGTGATAATGGGTGATAATGTCCAATAATCATTTGTTTGATACCTCTTGTAGCATGGACAAATTTATTCTATTTTCCCTTTTTGATTGATTTCTATACCATATTTTTCTTACAATGCTCACTACCTTGTCAATGCATCCGCATTGACAAGGTAATGAGCTCACTACATTTTCAATTTAGTAGCAATGAAAAGGTAGTGAGTTGTTTGAATAAATGCCTCAAATAAATTGGGTCTCTTGTTTGAACATCACTAGGAGACCCCATTTCTTTGAGGCATTTTTTCAAACAACTCACTTCCTTATCATTGCTACCGCATTGACAATCTAGTGAGCTAGTCAAATTTTCAATGTGGTAGCAATGACAAGGTAGTGAGCTATTTGAAATCAAATAAATGGGGTCTCCTGGTGATGTACATCACCAAGAGACCCCATTTCTTTGATGCATTTTTTCAAACAACACACTACCTTTTCATTGCTAGCACATTGACAATGTAGTGAGCTTTTCAATGCTCACTACCTTGCTTATGCTAACACATTGACAACTTCAAACTAATATTCATATGTAAACTTCAAACGAAAAAATATGTACAAACTTGGAACCAAAACATATGTAAACTTGAAATATAGAAACGAAAGGTCTAACTATGGGTGTGTGCAAGAAGTTGAGTCCACTTTTTGGCCAAAAAGTGGAAGTGTTTTCCCTGATTTTCAGTATTCGACACATTTGACCTTAAAATTTGAAGCAATTAGAGATGAAATCTTTAAAAAAGTCACTAATCATAAAATGTAGTGCTCGGAGTCTAGTTTCCAAATATGTAATTTATTTCAATACCCAGATTGTACAAATTGAGTTTCAATAGGCATTTCAAAAACCATTGTTTAAAAGTCATTTTTTTGTATCATACCATGCACGTGTACGACATCCATATTTTGACTTAAATTATCGTATTTTCTAAATCCTTTTGGGAAAAGTTTTATGACTCACTGAACCTTGCTCTTGATTTTTTTTGTAATTTTTTATTGAATATTTTTTTTTTTGTTAATTTTTTATTAGGTAGATTTGTTGTTTTGAAAAATCGTCATGTACGACATGCATAAGATAACCTAAACTTATCATTTTTTGATTTATTTTTTTTCAAATTGAAAAGAATTGTCTGAATTTTGCTCTTGTGCAATCCGTTTTTCAAAATGTTATGTTGATCAAAAGTTATTCAAATAGTAAAAAACTCTGATATTTAAAGTTTATGGACCAATTTTATTAGAAATTAATTGAAAAATACAAAAAATAATTCAATTGCAAAACAAATTACATATTTAGAATCTGCATTGTTTGATCTAAAATGGGTTTTCATTTCGTCAGAAAATTTTTGAAAAAAGGTCGTCAGCCATATGTCCAAAGTCGATATTTTTCTTTGACATTGTTAGGGCCTTCAATTTGCAGGTCAAACCAAGTTGAAGGCTTAGGTTCGAACTTCCAAATCTTTTTTCGAACCGAAAACCTTGGCAAAAACCCGCCCATAATGCAAAAGAAAATTCAAATTTATAAAAAGGGGATCCTGATTATGACACGGGATCCCGTTTACTAACAAACGGGATCCCGTGTCATAATCGGGATCTCGTTTCTATTTCGACCATTGTAAAGATAACGGGATCCCGTTTATAAGACGGGATCCCGTTGCCTTTACAACGGCTCGCACACTGGATTTTAGTGAACGGGATCCTGATTATAGAGCAGGATCCCGTTTATTAGTAAACGGGATCCCGTTTGGTAATTGGGATCCCGTTTTATTATAAGTGGGATCCCATTTATATTATTTAAAAACACTGTTCAAAATTACTGTCAACTCTGCAACTCTTCACCTTCACATGTATGGCCGAGAGCACTAAAAATCAATTATTTTTCATAAGTTATTGTATTTACAGGTGGTCAATTTGATTTTTTGTTGATTTTATCAAAGGGAGCATCATCCACACCATTTTTGAAGTGAAATTTGCAATATGGATTGAATTTTTCAAAGGAAGCATAAAGAAAACAATTTTTAAAGTGGAATTGTGGTAGTTTTCTATTTGTTTTGAGGAACACAAGAGGAAGAATTTTGCTGTAATAGGTATTCAACTTCCAATTTGGATTCAATATTTTGCGGAAATTATTTCACTATTAACATTCATTTTATTGCTTGAGAATTTTATAATTATGGGAGATAAATTTACGTGAAAATAAAGAGAAGAGAAAGACATTGACTCCTCAAGAAGTTGAAGCAAATAAAGAAAAAGAGAACAAAGACAAAGAGAAAGAAGAATGAGAATAAAATCAATGAGCGATGGTGGAGCAACCAATTCAACAACTATTGAAGATGAAAACATTGAAGATACCATAGTTGTAGATGAAGCTAATTTGCAAGGAGTCAATTTGGAGAAGAATATGATTATACAAACAAGTCCTACTATGTCTTTAAATCCCTCTTTGAATGCTATGGAGAATGTTTCAATATACACAAATCCAGGTACGTCTTCAAATCCACATGTTAGTGACATGGTAAATTTGTTTGTAGAAGATTTACAAGAAGTTGGATATAATGATGTTGACATTGACTATATTCAAAGAAATGAAACTTTTATAGAATTTGTTGAAAACAAAAAAGAAAAATCTTTTGTTGCAAATGAAAATCAAAATGATCATTTTCTTGAAAATGGCTCAAAACCCTATATTTTTTGATGAAAATAAGAAAGTAAGAAATGAAAACCGTTTTGTTGATGAAAGTAAATGAGAACCGTTTGTTAATGAGAAATGAGATGAAAATGAAAATGAAAACCGTTTTGTTAGTGAAAATGAAAATGAAAATGAAAACTATTTTTGTTGATGAAAATAGAGATGAAAATTTAGAATGTGATGTTGAATTTAGTAGTACTTTTTTAAAATTGGAAGTGGTGTTTTAGATAATCTTCCTAATCAAATTTCTTGGAGGAAAATAAGAACACATGCGAATAGAATATACACCGCATTCTTTTATCGTAAAAATATTGCATTTCAATGTCAACTAATGATGCAATTGATGAAAATGCAAAAATTGAGGAAAGTAATGAAAAGGTTAGGCTTTTATGTTAAACCAAAGAAAAGATCAATCATTAAAACATGCTATGTCCTCTTTTGTTGCTAGTGCCATTCAATCTATTGGAAAAAATAATTCGATCCTAGAAAGATAAAATGTAGCAAGGAAAGAGCTATAATACATATAGTCAATAAAACAACTTTGAATAAAAGAATGGTAAACAATATTATTGAAGTTTTAAAAATGCATCTAGAGAACATTACTAAAAGAGCTGACAAAAGAGAAAGTATAGAAAATAGTCCTATCAATCAATGTTGGAGTTTCAATGGATGACTCTAGGAGTTTTATATAAAATTGAGTGTTGAAATTAAATCTTTGATTGAAAAATATTGGCATGATAATACTATGGTTTCATCTAATGCTAGAGATGTTTTAAAATTAAGGGTGGGGTCCAAAGTTCGCGATACTCACCCAAAACACCTATTAGATACAACACAAGCTGAATTTTATAGAAAATTTTGTAGTGATTCAGTGTTACCTGGTAATATTAAAATAAGTCAAAGGTCTTTTGAAAAATGTAAACCCTAGTATGTAAAAATTAATAAGCAACAAATATCTTGTTGTTGTAAAATACATGTTCAATTTCGTTATTTTTATGATGTTTTTCGATATATACGTTGTACCTTGCATACTAACATGATTATACAAGATTGTGGTATTGATATGCCACCTGAAGCAATAAGAGAGTTTATTTCAGGTTTGTTTTGTGAAAAATCTAATGATAAATTATTTTATTTAAGTTCTTGTATTTCTGGACAATGCATTAACTGCGGAAATCTTTCATTTTTAAGAAATTGTTTGCATGAAAGTGTTGATCATGATTTTGGACAACAATTAGTAGACGTCAAAAGATTTAGGAATGTTAACTATTCTTTAAAAGATGGAAAAATAGGAAAGCGTTGTGATTTAGTTACAGAAAAAGTTAGTGTGCATGCATTTATGAGTGAATTTAATAATAAAATTGTACCAAAATATGTCATGCACTCTAAACATGCTCAATGGCTTGATGGCCAATTTATCGCATGTAGAAACACATTTCCAATTGGTACTATACTTTGGAGTGGTTGATTTTAGAATGCTCTCTAAGCTCTTGCAGAGGAAATTCAATCTCAATATTATAATTTTGTGCAAGTAGCTATGTTTGTCCATATTGTTTATAGACATGCAGATGATATACTGAGGATGATAGAAAAGTTTTGAGGGAATCATTTTTATTTGAGTGACAATTGGTTACATTCATCAGAGTTTGTTCAATATTGTTTTAGTATATTTTATAGAAATTTAAAAGAAAGAGGAATCCATATGAAAGAACACCTCATATGGTCAGATAATTGTATGGGGCAATTCAAAAATGCTATAATGTTCTATTGGTTAAGTAGGGTTCACAAGGAACTTAATGTCCAACATATATGGAGTTTTTTTGAAGCTGGGCATGGTAAAGGAGAACATGATGGAGCTGGTGCGTGTGTCAAAAGAATTCTTGCTAGAGAACAATTAAAAATTGAGGATTCATAAAATTTAAAAAGCACATGAGATTGTGGATTGGTGTAATAGAAGATTATCTGCACCTGGTTCAGTGATTACTCTATAGTTCATCAATTCTTTTGGTTGGTGGAAGAAGAGAACATTGTATCTAGAGTTGATTGTGAGACAATTAGTGGATCTACTAAATGGCATTCATTTAGGAGTGCGACAGCAAGCACATGGACTATTTGGACAAGGGAGCTTGCATGTTTTTTCCATTTTTGTATCTCAAGAAATTGGGAAGCTTGTGAAAATACATAATGGGTTGAACAGTGGCAGCAAAGATCGTTGACACCTGTAGAAGCACATAATCAATATGAAATAACTATTGAAGAAAATGATCAATTGTTTGCATCTAAAGATTATGATCGTGTTTCAAACCTTGTACAAGAAGGTAATTTTAATTTAATTTATTTCATTTTATTTTGCTTTATTAAGTTATTTTTTAATACTAAATTAGTTATATGGATATGCACAAGTTATTAAATCGAATTTTGTTGGCAGGACATGTGTATGCAGTTATTGCACCTGAGGGGAATGAAGAGCAAACAGAATATTGGTTGGCTCGTTATTATTGGAAACAATGATGAAATTAATTTTCCTTTGGATTGAGCTCCATATTCATCATTTTTAAAATTTATCATATTATTACACTCACATTATTCATCACCTAATGGTTACAATCGTTTTACATACATTCTCATGTTATCATAATTTATATTTTTTCTAATGATTACCTCTTTCCTTAATTTTTAGTAGGAACACTTTTTTCCATTACTAGTGAGAAACTAATGGTGTCATTTTATAAATATGTACATTAGCTAATTATATCAATACCTTGTTAGATTTTTTCACTATAAAGAATTTTATTTGCTTAAGAGTTTAGAGCAATGACTTTATTTGTCAATCTAGTTAAGGAAAAATTAAAGAATAAAATAACAAAGAATGGTGATATCCATGATATTCACAAGGTATAGGAATTCCAAGTGCACCAACAATGAGGTAAAATTCAATTTATAGAACTAAATAAGTAGGTAAATCCACATAAATTTTCTCTCATAAAATTAAAATTAATACATTAGAAGGAAAATATCTTCTTGTTCATTGAAAAGAAGATTAAACCTAAAATTATTCTACAATTATGAAGTCTTCAGTAAATTTCACATTAATGTCCTATATTAATGTCTTGACTATGAACATAAAATGCATAAATGTACATGCGTAAATTAAAATTTCAAACAATAATAAAGTCCATAATTTATGTAACATATTAAGTGTATGAAACCAATATATTAAGCACACATGAAATAAAGTCCAACAGAGTACATGATAAGTTACAAGAAATATAAAACACATAAAATCACATGTTTGTAGGTCATGTACTATCTCTATAATCAAGAGACCTCTTCACACCATGCAGACTATGTGGATGACCTGAAACACTCTGTACATAAGAGAAAGATGAAATTAGATGTAAGACAATAAAAAATGATTTAATGACAATTTCATTTATAATCCATCATAAAATTAAATTACCACCATATCTACATCTGGATGCTCTGGTGAGCCTGAAGAAACCTCTAAATTCTCTAAATCGGTCTACATAAACAAGACAAAGAAATTTGAAATTAGATGTACAACTCTACAATTATTTTTTTTTATTCAATTTAATTCAGAATTTATCATATTTTAATTACATGCGATATTCGAGGTTGTGCACTAGGCTCTTCTCCAGGACTTGTCTATACATGCTCAACTACAGGATGTGTCTCATGCTATAAAAGAAAAAGAATATGTGAAAATATCATATTAATATGTATATATTCAATTTAAAATTTATAATTCACTTTAAATATAATAAAAAAATAAAATTACCATTTGATCTGAGACCTGCTCTACATGTCCTCCTAGTGGTGTAACTATGTTTGGGTTAGGGCTGAAAGTTGCACCAACAAAAGTCCTACAAGATCAAAATTAAAGCATGTACAATTCAATTAGGTTAATATATACATATATATTCAAGTTTGCACATTTTTTGTAGAAAGTTTTGTAAACAACCTGGAAATCAGTGGCCTCACGAGTAACTGCAACATCAAATGTTTTCCCAATGCCCATTCTTATTTTGGTATCAACCTAGACATACATGTACATAGACATTTAATGCTTATAATATTTACAAGTGTACATGCATGCATTTCATATATCTAGTGAATTCAAAACTCATAAAATTATAACTATACTAATGTAAAATTTAAACAAATTTACAATATGAATGTACCTACCCATGATCTATGTCGCTCAATAGTGGAGGAGTGCTTGACAATCCCTCAGGAGGAATCAACGTGGATGCCGATTGACTCACCTAAACCAACATGAATATTTGAAACATATATGTCATTCAATTATAAATTTAAAACTCAAGTTAAATAATTTATGATTTAATATATAATTTTAAAAATTGAAATCAAAATACCCCATAAGTGTTGCCAAGTATGACCGGTGTCGATATATGTACTCGTGGTACAGATGATTGCCCTTGCATCGAAGGTGTCATCTGTACACCAAAAAAATTGATTGTTAAAATGTATTGCAAACTTTTCTTTGATATATACAACCATAAAAATTATTATAAAATGAGTTTGTACATCTAGATGCATATTTATACCTGTGTCGTAGTGTCCTCAGGGTGATGTTCTGCTATGAGGAACTCTACAAATGAATTGATGTGACTAGATGAACCTCCAGAATCTCCCCGTCCACCTGAACTAGGTGTAGCCTGATCAGGTCCATAGCACACTTGATGACAACTAGTACATATATGGGGGACGGGTCTCGACACTCCTAGAGTAGTACTCGGACCAGCTCCATAAAAAACTCCACCATCATCATCATCGTCTCTATGCTCCCCACTCACAATCGCAGAAGCGTGTTGATCAAGGTCTCCTGCGAGTGTACTAAGGGAACCTAATGTTGAGACTAGAGCTTGATGATGTACAGGTATAGGAATGGGAGGACCAGGAGCAACAACAACGGGTTGTGCATGCATGAGGCATTGGGGATCAACCCTTGCCCCTAATCTCTATTGTGGCATGCCACCACCAACACCCTGAAATGATCTAAAATCAAAATAATTGGGCTTTTGCCCCAAAACAAACTCTACAATATAGTTTTCTCAAAAAATACAATGGGCACTCCCAATTAGCATGTGGGGGACTATCAAAAACCATATACCATCGATCCTAAAAATGTGCAATCATCTGCGGATGTATGCACCACCTCATGGATATTCTAGATTTGTTGGGTGGAATGGGTTGTTCAGTAATGGGGTCAAGAAAGTAGGGGGCTAGATGGGCTTTCATTATTTTAAGGTCTAATATTTGTTTGTAAGAGAGACCATCAGAATAAAATTGTCTCATTTATTCTCTCTCGTCGATGCCTATCAAGATCAGAATCGATCATCCTGATGGAATCAACAACGTTTTGCGTTACAGATGCAAAACGTCTCACATGTGGAGAAATCAATGCTTGACTCTGCATAGCATTGATTTTTGTCTGTAAGGATGCGACTTGATCATTTATTCGGGCTCTCAAGCGAGCCTCATCAGATGCCATAGGTGCTAGAGGTGGCATATGAGGGGGAGGCAGAGGGGGAGGGGGAGGTGGAGGTGGAGGTGGAGGTGGAGGTGGAGGGGGGGAGGGAGGCGGATCTGGCTGTGGCTCAGGTGGTGGATTGATGATATCATCAATGTTAAAATCATCCATGATATATGCTTGATATAATGTGCACCTGCATTTTAAATCATACAAAATAGTCCATGTGCATACAAAAATTAAGATCATATATTTAATTGAAATAGGACATGAGCAACATATATATTAACCTCATATATTTAATTGAAATGCACATATATATACATTGATTGTTCAACTCAAGAGCATGTCCATACAAAATTAAAAATTAAATGTATGTACATGTACATTTAAAATAAAAAAAATGATGCATAATTTGCATGTGTACAAATCATTAAAATAAACTATACATACATACATATACAAATTTCAAAATTTAAGAACTATTATGCAAATTTTTAATACATGCACATACATACTAAACAATAAACTTGAAACATTCACAAAATCTCATTTTATGTCTAACACACACACACACATATATATATATATTACAATTTTTCAGCAGGAGAAATCATGATCTAGTAGATAGTCATAAAATATATACTATTATATACTATTCATTATAAGTTCATAAATTCCACCAACTTCACAAATCCATGTCACTAAAAATATCCATATATAACCAAAATCATAAATTCATGTCACTAAAAATATACATTTGGAACCAAATTTATAAATTCATCACACAAAATATCCATCGTTCACCAAATGTATAAATTCATAACTATTTAAGATCATTGTTTTAATTTATAAACTATTATGGCTCTCTACTGCATAGATATTCATTTCTTTGTGTTTTCCTTTTCAAAATTAGGAGTTCTCCTCTCCTCTAGCCATTGTCGATGCTCATCTACGATCCCATCCATAGCCCTGACAGCATCAACAAGGGTTTGCATCCTAGATGCAAACATCCTCCACAGGAGGTCGACATTCTTCATTTTGAATAATGTTGATTTGATCTTGGATGGTTCCTAGCGAAGCATTGATTTCAGTGGTGGAGGTGGGGGTTACGAGGTGGAGTGGGCAGAGGTGGAGGTGAAGGTGTTGGAGATGGATGGCGTGGAGGTGGATTGCAAATATTATTGAATGGATCCATGTGATCTTTAAGATATGAGTGAACCTGCATTAGATTTGTAATTTCAAGATGTAAGATACATGTTTAGGAAATACCAAGTTAAGCCATTCAATATAAATGGCCTTAAATAATTGAATACAAATGATAAAATTATATGTAAGCCTCATTTATATGTCTATGGCACATGTTATTTGAATGAAAATACAATTAACTATTGATATTGTATAATCTTGCAAGATCTTATTATTGTTAAATTTGGTTGGGCCTTGGGCAACTTTGATTACCAAATTTTAAGAAGTTCTTTGATCCCCTTAAGAAATGTCATATTGGAACCCCTTAAGAAAATTGAATTGCGATTTAGGGTGACAGGATGGCTTAAGGGGATTTACGTCTAGTGAGGTCCTAGGAGAAAATGGCATGGCTCAAATGAATAAAATTTGGTGAAGTTGCCCAAGGAAACCAAATTTCATTAAGAGCCTTTAAAGAAAAAATTATGGCTTTAGGGTTTAGGGTTTAGACTTTAGAGTTTAGGGTTTAAGGTAATAGGATAGCTTAAGGGGATCTACATCTTTGCAAGATCCTAGGAAACAATTACATGGCATAAGGTAATGAAATTTGGTGGAGTTGCCTAAGACAACCAAATTTCATTAAGAGTCTAAGAAAAAATGATGGCTTTAGGGTTTACGGTTTAGACTTTAGAGTTTATTATTTAATTAGCTAAAATCCCCAAATCCTAACTTTTAATCAACCATTAAGGGGATAATCATGTCACATCCATAGCTTAAAATTAAAATAATTCCAAATCACCAATCCAAACTCAAACTAATGTAACTTACTTCCACTTCATCAAATCTAAAATGAAATTAATAATCTATCCTAGCCATCAAATCAATTAGACTAATCATAGCCATTCATTTCCAACTTAGACCTTCAATCCAAATTCAAATTAGCATTCAATTATTCCCATCTACCTAATCAAGTCAACACAAGCCCTCCATCAACCCAACCACCTACATTTAATTCTCTCTTCCCTCTCAAATTCAAATTCAAAAATTCTCTCATGATTCTAGTCCTCGATTCCAAAAAAACCTAGTCCTCCATTCCTTTCCCCTCAACTCTATAAAATAATGACATCCCCAAATGTTTCCATATGATAAAATTTGTATGTATATGTTATCACATTAGAGAACCAAAGAGCAACTTCAACACATACATTTATCTAGCCATAAAAGAATGTTATGGAACATATTATGCTTCTCTAATCTTTCATTATTTTATTTACCTTTCATTAGAAGTAGAGTATTGAGTTTGCACTTGCATTCTTGGTCTAGAATTTCTCTTCTACACTAAGTACAAAAATATAATATTGGATAGCTTAGTATATCTTTCTCTTCTAATATATATTCCCTAGTTCTCCTTATCCATATTTGAGTATCTTAGCATATGTGTAACACGACATGTTAATAATATATCTCATATAAATGTAGGGATGTGTCGCTAATGTCATCTTCAAACATATTTAACCAATAGGAGATACTATAAGGTATCTAATATAACTATACAACCTATACAGGTATGACATATGGTGACCTTTGGCTTTTTTTGATATGTCAAGGGTAGTTTTGCAAATATTAGTTTCTAGTGCTTTTGTGAGTTTTCACCACTTGTAAGTTTATTAAGCTACACTTTTGGGTTTTCAACCTAATAGGGATAAACCTAGTAGATTTTTTAGCTTTCCAGCCTAATGGAGATAAATCAAACCACACTTTTTGGTTTTTAGTTGCACCTATCAAGTTATTTGTTAGCTATTAAATTTACAAACATTCTAGGATTATAAGTCTACTATAAAATTTGATGTAAAATAGATTACACATTGAGCCCTATAATTTAATTACAACAATGAATAAATATAGCAACATTTAGTAGACATAATGAAAATCAAGCCATGATAGTAATATAGAGATAATATACAATGTTTAATATAGATAAGTTAAAGAATCATTTTAAAAATATATATCTATATATTCACATCATTTTTGTTTTTTCTTTAGATTTCAAATATATCCACCAATCCTCCTTATCTTACATTAACATAAACTCAAAAAACATAGTGGACATGTACACACATATAAAACTACATTAAAATAGTGTTAGATCTTACAATTTTTCAAGGCTTATTTCATCCTCTTAGACGATCACTCTTACTAAATCATTGGCATAAATTAGATGCACACAATGGCACATTAAAGGTTTATTCCTCATGTTGGATTCCCTATTTTATATAACTATATCTTTATTATCTAATTTAAATATATCTAAGCACAAATTTCTTTTATGTAACACATTGATAATTTCAACTCATTATAAAAACCAAATACAAATTTAAAGGGGGTACACTATATTTATAAATAAGAATTTAAATACCATCCCTATCTCCATGGTGTGTCACTTGTTCACTAAAAAGCCCTTACATAAATCATCTACTTAGGTCAATCTTATCTAGATTTTTCTTAAATATTAATATTCATAAAATATGGCACAAAGCATATTGATGCATTTCTATCCTTCCACATAAATCTATATAGTATCAAAATATAGGTAATTTTATGGTTAAATTGAATCTCTCTTAATTTCCAAATAATCCATTATGATTGAGGATGGGTGGATTATTATCTAGGATATATATGTACCTGGAAGTGTTTCCAATTGGAATTGCTATAATTATACTTTTATGGCATTCTAGATATTCAAAATAGTTTTCATAAATCTACCAAATAGACCCATTCTTGACATTGAACCTACATAATTTTAGGTATGTCCAATGAAAGATTAGGGTCTAGGGTTCATAAATTTCAAATGCTTTAGTGTTATGGGTTTAGATTTTACAGTTTAGGGTCTAGGGTTTAGCAAACTTAGGGTGAAGTTTGGGTGGCCCTTGGCATAATTTAGAGTTGCAAGTTAGTGTCAATTGGAATCGATTGTACATGTTTAGATTTATGAATTTGTTAACTAAATTTGCAAACAAACATTGAAAGATAAACTTTATGAATTTTAACCATTCTTTAACATATTGATTTCTAATCTAATTATAATTTAAAATTGAAACTAAAGTTTAATATATATCATTTTTTCCATACAAAGCAAATAAAATTTAAAACATTTAAGCAATGTGAATGATTTTTTGTTCGATTCCAATTTAGGGTTTTAACAATTTGTTTTGTTCCAATTCAATTTAGGGTTTCAGTTTTAAACAATTAGGGTTTTTAATGAATTTTTTTCGTTTCAATTCAAACTAGGGTTTTCAAATTCAATTTTTTTCGTTTGATTTGAATTCAGGGTTTCAAAAAGCTCGATTTGGATTTGTAAATGTGATGTTTTATTTCATTTTGATCTCTAGGGTTTTGAAATGCAATTTTTTTTGTTTTGTTTCAATTAGGGTTTTCAAAATCAATTTTTTTTGCGTTTAATCAAACAATTTAAGATTTAAAAGTTAAATTTTGTTTCTAAAACACAATTCAAGGTTTTTTTTTTCATTTTTATTAAAAAACGCTTAAATTTCATTGCAAGTTTTCATCTAATTTCAAAATTATTGAAATCTAATATAACAATTAAAAAAATGATTAAAACATGACATAAATTAAAAAAAATATGCTAAATTAACGTATTTCTTTTAAAATTTCAATTCAAACTAAAAAAATGCAAAGAATTGGTGTTTATGTGAGGTACCTGTAGTTGTTGTTGGGGTCGCTGTCGCCAAGTCACTCGGGGTCCCATTCGCAGAAGTGAAAACTGTTGTTTTTAAAAAAAAAATAACAGTATAAAACGAGATCCCGATTTATACAACTCGGGATCCCGTTATTTATAAATCAGGATCCCGTATTTTACAAATCGGAATCCCATTCATATTAAATCGGGATCTCGTTCTGTTAACATTGGTTCGAAGTCCGACGGGAAACGGGATCCCGATTTTTAAAAAGCGGGATCCCATTTGGTCTCAGGCTCGGGATCCCGATTTTTAAAAATCGGGATCCCGTTTGTTCGATGCTGATTTCAATTTTTTGCCTAAGGCAAAAAACTTCCACGTTTCGTGGACTCAACTTCTTGCACACACCCCTATCAAATAATCTTGATATGCATAATCTAAATTTTAATATAAATTAATTTTCATACTTACAAATTAATAAGAACCACTATGCATACTTACAAATTAATCCAACGAACCATTTGGGTCTTCTCTACTCTTTATTGTGTCAAGTATTGTCACATGGTCTAACTCATGCACCTTCCACATGGTCTTATTCAAAGGTCTACCCCCATATTTGATCAAATAAACATTTGATGCCATGACAAGGTTTGAGCAATGAAGAATCTTCTAATGTGTGTCAAAGTCCTAAAATAGCCAAACATCAACACTCTTATATGTGGGTACCTTCTAAGCCACATTCTAGTAACAACAACTAAGCCTATAGGATATTCAATATTTTCTCCATCTATAATAAGGGCCTCCAATTTCCTTTTTTCCTTAACACAATGATACAAGTAATAATTTGTTCCCTCTTCGTTTTCTTCATTTGCAATAGCTACATAAACATGCCCTAAATTGATATGTGCAACAAATTAGATAAAATTATTCAACATTACAAATACACTACAAAGTAAGATAACAATACAAATTTAAAAAAATATGCAAGTAGATATATTATCTAGTTGAACTAGATCTTATATGTCTAGTCAAATTCAACTGATGATTCTATCTTTGTCAATTATAATGTTTTTGAAGGCCGATATGTGTGAAGTGGGCTAAGATAACTTAACCACCATTTGTCAACACACTCCTTTGAGTTGCACTCATTCCAGGCTTGAATTGTACATGAATAAAAAAAGCATGCCATCTTCCGCATATGGATACTCCATGATCCTGTATTTGAGCTAAGGAAAGAGTGTAGCTCACTTGATCCTATCAGTGTAAAAAAATCCTAATATGGTTCAATGTTAGTATCATCTATCAACAGAAAATATCTATGAACTGAAGACTTACCTTTATTACTTGGACCCATCTAAGCATTACACCACTCAATGATTTATTTTACATCAGTCAACTTTACATTTTCTTCATACTTTAACTCTTCTAGTGCTAATTCTCTTTTGATACACGCTCCTGCACCATCATGCTCCCCTTTTCCAAACCTGGGCTCAAAAAATTCTCACATATCTTAAACACCTATAATAACATGCATCATGCTCAACCAATAGAACATCCACAAGTTCTTGAACTGTGATTCATAGTTATCCAACCATATTATATGTTGATTGTATGTTATGCCCCTCCTATCCAAATCACTATAGAACAACTAAAAGCAACCTTGCACAAAATCTGGAGAATGTGTCTGATCATCACTAATGTAAAAGTGGTACTCCCTTAATACCTTCCTACTATCTTCTATACTATTAGTTGCATGAATGACTTCTATGCACGCAAAAATATAGAAACATGTGTGGCATTGTAATATTGTGATTACACCTCACATTGTACTTGTATAGTGTAGCTCTATGTAAATTCAACCACTGAAACTATGCTAAAAACTAAAAATTGTCCATACATAACTTGAATTACAAGTCCAACCATCAATCTCTATGGGTATGCCTTGCATACTCATACACTAAACTATCACAAAATGTAGACATAAACTAATATAATAGAATCTTTTGAATAATAGAATCACACATCTTTTCTTGATTACCATATTAAATTGTACTATAGGCCACTATTTTATACTTTTCGAACTCTACTAGTTCCCATCCAACCGCATGTGTTCTTTCCATATGTTCACAAATTGGCATATGTTGAAAGCCACCAAAATGTTGACATGTGCCATCCAAGCATAGTTTCATGTAGAATATTTGGCCTTCCTCTCTTTCACATAAACTTTTTATAAGAAGTCTCTTGAAGATGTTGGTGGGTCATGTATGCCACAATCTTGTAAGACATTGTTAGTATGTAAATCTAACATATAGAATGATAAACATCAAAATGGTTAGAAATTTCAATATGTAATCTAAAATAAGCAGTGCATGTGTGATTTATCTTGACATAAAAATGTTTAAGCATTTCAAAATATCTTTGAAAAATTTTAATGTGAGGATAATCCTATAGGAAAATTTTGAAAAAACTATATTTTAGTCATATCCAAAAAATTATTTGGATGTGGCTCATGGTTTCAACTATTGATTCTCCTTCTTACCACATCCCTTTGATTCAGAGACACCTGTGTCTTATTCTTCCAATAGTATTCAATTGTTGATCTCAATGCTTCAACAACTGGTTTATATTTTCATGGGCGTCTCCCCGAGAATGCCCATAATTCAGTGGAATTGGTGTCCTCAATTCTTTGGTGCCTTTGAATGGCTCTTGATAAAAAAAAATCTATTAATTCTCAATTGTTGACTCATCTTTCTAATGATATGAGCTTCCTCATTTGATTACTTACTAAAATGAATGTAATGAGATTTCATGCGATATTACTACCTTTTGAGCATGAGTTCTTACCCACACTCTCATATGCATCCATTAGATTCTTCACAATAGTGTTTTCACTTGAAGAATCTGATGTTCTCAACCCGAGAATCTTCATGATGGAACTATACTTTATACTTTTCATCATTTCAACAAATAGTTGAAATCTTGTAATCTCATTTAACTTTTCAAATAATAATCTCCAAATTTCATATGAGCATATCTTCTGCAAGTGTGTTGTGGAATCTTACCTTCCATTAGCTACAAAATATTCTCATTAATATTAATCAAAAACTTTGGCTTTCTATGAAAAACTATAGGTGGTGTTCTCATAGGTACATTCATCTCAGCATTAGGAATTTCATCAATATTTAAATGAGAAGGGTTAGATGGCCTATCTTTTATCGAGGATGCAATAGATGACATACCTTGAGTTTGAAATGAGAATGATGGTGTACCTCCTTCCTCAAATGTGAGTGATGATGTACTCTCAACTTGAGATGTGATAGATGGTGTCCCTCCATATTCACTTGCAATAGATGGTGTCCCTCCATATTCACTTTTGGTAGAGGGTGTGTCTCCAACTACGGTATTCAAATATCTCTTAGCACGAAACTTTCACATTCATTCTCTTTGTGCCACAAATTTCATTTTTCAAGTTTTGATAGTTGAGATTCATCTTCAATTGGAATTTCTTCTTCAATCATTTCCAATTTCTTCTTATCATGATGTTCCCTCATCCATTTTTCTTTCTTTGTATTCTTAGCTTCTATCTCTTCTTGTGTTTTTTTAATCCTTGCTCATTTCCTTAGCATGATGGATAATTTTATCTTTAGCATGATAAAGAGACAAATATTAGTTCCTAAAAATGAATCCATACAGATAAATGAAATATATGTCATTCAACCCTCACTCGCTTGTCAAATATCACATGAATTTTTGGATGGAATGCATTAAATAAATGTGGTCTTGTGGCATGCCATGATTAGAAGATAGGCACAAAATGGAATCATGGACAAGGCATGTGATTTTTTTGACAAAAATGTTTGAGTAGGCATGTACACAAAATGTGGTAGCATAGACAAGCTAGTGAGCTCACAAGCTCACTATCTTGTCAATGTGGTAGAATTGATAAGGTAGTTAGATGTTTGAAAAAATACCCCTCATAGAAATGGGGGCTCATGGTGATATCACTATGAGCCCCCATTTCTATGAGGCATTTTTTCAAACAGCCCACTACCTTGTCAATTCTACCGCATTGACTATGAGCCCCCATTTCTATGTGGCATTTTTTCAAACAAATCACTACCTTATCAATTCTATCACATTGAAAATATAGTGAGTTCACCATGAGCCCCCATTTCTATGAGGCATTTTTTCAAACAACCCACTACCTTGTCAATTATGCCACATTAACAAGCTATTGATCTCACTAGTTTGTCAAAACTCACATGCATTTTTGGATGGAATGCCTTAAATAAATGTGGTCTCATGGCATGCCATTATTTCAAGATAGGCACAAAATAGAAGCATGGACAAGGCATGTGAATTTTTTGACAAAATATTTTTGGTAGACATGTATGCAAAATGTGGTAGCATAGACAAGCTAGTGAGCTCACTAGCTTTTCAATGCAATAGAATTGACAAGGTAGTGGGATGTTTGGGAAACTCTCTCATGGAAATGGGGGCTCAAACAGCCCACTACTTTCTCAATTTTATCATGCATTGACAAGCTATTGATCTCACTAGCTTGTCAAAGATCACATGTATTTTTTGATGGAATGCTTTAAATAAATGTGGTCTTGTGGCATGCCATGATTACAAGATAGGCGCAAAATGGAAGAATGGATAAGGCATGTGAATTTTTTTATATAATTTCTTTGCTAGATATGTATGCAAAATGCGGTACCATAGACAAGATATTGAGTTCACTAGCTTGTCAATGCAGTAGAATTGACAAGGTAGTGGGATATTTGAAAAATGCCTCATAGAAATGGGGTCTCACGGTAATTGTATACCTTTTCAAAGCTCACATGCAATTTTAGATGGAATTCCTTAAAGAAATGCGGTATCATGGCATGCCATGATTGAAAGATAGGTACAAAATGGAAGCATGGATAAGGCATGTGAATTGTTTGACAAAAATGTTTTGGTAGAAATGTATGCAAAATGTGGTACCATAGAAAAGCTAGTGAGTTCACTAGCTTGTCAATGCAGTAGAACTGACATGGTAGTGAGTTGTTTGAATAAATTCCTCATAGAAATGGGGTCTCATGGTAATGCACATCACTATGAGACCCTATTTCTATGAGTCACTTTTTCAAACAACCCACTACCTTTTCAATGCTACCACATTGACAAGTTAGTGAGATAGTGAGCTCACTACCTTGTAATGGAGACCTAGGAATGGAGTATGACATCTATTGAAATGTGGTCTTATGAAATGCCATGATTGAAAGATAAGCACAAAATGGATTTTTTAAAATACATTACAAACATTCACAAAGATACAATTGGCTCAAGAGTATAAATCAAAATTCCACAACTTTTTTCTTGACATCCTACCTTTGGAACAAGGTATTCACGCATCAATCAAATCATTGAAAGAAAGGGGGGTTGTTGAACAAAATTTTTTGGTAGACATGTATGGAAAATTTGGTAGCATAGATAAGGAAATCATATGGTCTCATGGTGATTCACATCACCATGAGGCCATATTTCTTTGAGGCATTTTTTTAAAAAGTTGATTTCCTTGTCTATATGTTGTTTTCAATACAATTATTTGGTAGACATGCATGGAAAATTTGGTAGCATAGACAAGGAAATAAACTATTTTGGTATAACTATTTGATAAAATGCCTCAATGAGATACGTCCTCATGGAATATGATGATTTTAGGATATTCACAAAATGGATTTGTTGAAAAGGCTTTAGAAAATTTTAAGAAAATGCAATTTCTAGGTGTAAAACCAAATTCCACTACATTTTCCAACATCCCCCATGCCTATACCAAAATGGAAGCTTTGGAAAGGGGTATGCACATCCATAGAAAATAATTGAGAAATGATGTATTATACTACATACAAGTACAACTACTCTTTGTTGAATACGAAAAGGGATACCTAAAGATATCACACTTTTTCCACTCAATCCACTAATGTCCTAGGAGGCCCAATTGGATTGAGTAACAACCTCACAAGGTGAGTCAATTTACAATTAGGAACATCTTAGAAGGGGGTTCTTTAAGTTCTAATGGGTTCACCACCAAGAAAATTCTTGGAAAATAAAATGTTTGAAAATAAAGTGTGATATGCAAAATCACCTAAAACTAGAAATGTAAGCTAAACGAGAGATGCAAATGATGAAATTATGCAACAGGGAGATAGTATATGTGTACTTGGGAAATTTAGAGATGTTGTGAGGATTCTGGAAATGTGAAGAAGCTACCAAAAAGAGTTATGGATGACTAAGACGCCCAGAATGGAGTATTAGTCTTGCTGCTATTTTTCGGGTAAAATACAGAGTCTTCAGATCTTGGAACCAGATCTTAGAAAATATCTAAAAAATAAGAATAGGATGACTAAGACACCCAAGATGGCATATTAGTCCCATTCTAAATTTTTGCAAACTCTAAACAGGATCTTGAGCTCCAAGGTTTGCACTTGCTTCCCTTCCGATCTTAGGTTCTAAAACTTCCAGATCTAACCTATAGGTGAGTTTCCATGAAGATTAAAACTTTGTAATGTAATTTTGCAACTTTGCACTCCAAGTGATCATCAAGTCTACAACCTAGATCTACAATCACAAATATGCAAGATGGAAAAAATTGTTTGTTAGTTAATGGGGGTTTTCCTTAGTCAAACCCCTTGTTGGTAATTAAATCTTGAAATGAAATAGAATAATGAAGGAAATGGTGAATGAGCAACATGTAATGCTACAACTCACCAATTAAGCAATAAAGAAGCATAAATAAAGCAAGGTAGGGCCAAACAAGTGTTAAAATGAAAGGGTATACATTTTCCTACACCACATTTATCCCCCACTTTAATGAGAGGATGAACTTGATTCAAACTCATAATAAAGTAGCCAACCATGATATCATGAGGGGTTCAAATGTACAAATGTTAGCAAAATAGGATGAAAATAATCAAGAGGGTAGTCAAGCCCCTAGGATCAAGATCCTATGGAAAAACCAACATAGGTACAAAGGAACACTCTTGTGGATGATATATGAAGCCATAACTAGATCACAAACATATAGTGCCATCAAACACAAGAAAAAGGAAAAAGGAAAAGGAAAGCTACAACACATCAAGCTTCAACAGGTCGTCCAACACAATGGACTAGGTCTAGGTTGTTTGTCAAAAAAAATTGCAAGTGGAACTCGCCATCCACTATGTAAACAAAACAGATGATGAAGAGGGCTAGTGGGAGCTAGGTGTCCACTAGGTGAGCCCCAAGGGACCATATTAAATTCATACCTACATGACTTTAATAAGGTACAAAAATGCATGCTCATATGTGCTAGTGAAGCTAGGTGTTCACTAGTTGAGCCTTAGGGGACCATATCAAAGCCATACCTCCATGAATATAATAAGGTATAAAAAAGAAAAATGCAACAAGAAATAGGAATGCTCAGAGGGATTTTTTTTAGTTCATGTGATATCTTACTCTTAGGTGACATCATTCCTAATGTCTCCAAGAGAGAACCTAATGAAAGGATAAAAGATTCACCACTTAAAGGATACAGTGCATAGCATCACCACTAATGGGAATATAATATGCTAAGATAGATCACACTCTTGAAGGAAATTACTCCAAATATCACCACAAAGAGGAAAACACGTCACATGAAATAAGAAAATCACATCAAAGAACATGAAAAAGGAATAAGGGTATGTGCAGGATCATGGTGCGCCAAAAAGTGGCAATATTATGGGGGTATGTGGCTGACGATTTTTTTTTCACCCAAAATTAATGAAACAAAAAGGGTTTTTAGAGGAGATTCTCAGCTTTCCAAAAATATAAATTATGATTTAATTTTAATTTAATAAATAATTATTATTCATTTTCTATTAGAATTATGACTAAAGTCTGATTGATAGGCTGATTAGAAAAACATCTATAAATTTCAAAGCGGTATCATATTTTTGAATCTAAAACATGCATCACATTCTATACTTCACATACTATAGGGATTAAAAAAAGAAAAATTAAATTTCATGAAGTTTTGACCAAGTTAAGGTTGTTGAGACCAGACGGTTTTTATATTTTCTAAAATTTGTAATAAAAAATTCATAATTAATTATTTACTTGGAAAAAAATTACAAAAAATATGCATCACATGGACATGATTCTCTCTTATATATAAAATCTTACAAAAAAATATTATCATTTTATTATGGTTAGGGGTGACAGACACCTACTTCTTATTTTTTCCCACTGAAATTTAAAGTACTCTTGCATTGAAATTTCAAATTTTCACCAAATAGATTTTATTTATTTTTAAATAAACCTAGTATTTTAGAAACTACATTCAATTTTCTATAAATTCTATTCTTACATATTTTGAAATAATATAGATAACTTATTCAAATATTTACGTCAAGTTTCTAACAGATTTTTGAATTTTTTTTGCCACTTAGGGCCTATTTTTTATTGATGATCTACACCCAAAAGAATGCAAGTGAAATCATGCTAAAATAATGCCAATGTATGCCCCCACTTTAAAGAAATTTCTAACACCATGCTCTGAGAAATTACTTTAAAGTAGCACATGAAAATGTAAACAAAAAGGAAGACATAAGAAATAACTTGGAAATCCCGATGCCAAGTCATATGTTTCTTAGTTAAGTTGTGTCATGCGAGAGAAAAGGAAAAGAAATGGGTTGCCCCCAAAATGAAAACACCAAACACATAAGGGATCTAGGAATTTAAGGTTAGAATGTTCTTTGCTAAAATGATATTAGAAAGATCAGAATTGTCATCATTCCCCAAATACACATAGAACTAGAAGAATGGCACAAAGATAGCAAAAACAAAGAAAAAGTAAGAGATATTCATTTTCTTTAGGTATCCATTTTCCTATTGACATAGGGTTTTTATTAAAGCAAGAAATTCAAGTCCTATCTTTCAAGCATTCAAGATCCATGTCCATTATATCCATTACACACAAGTTTGTAGATTTCAGGTCGGGTTCACCAAAATGATGAATAGGAAAAGGGATACCTAAAGATATCACACTTTTTCCACTCAATCATCCACTAATGTCCTAGGAGTCACAATTGGATTGACTAAAAACCTCACAAGGTGAGTCAAATAACAATTATAAAGGTCCTAGGAGGGGTTCTTTGAGTTCTAATGGGTTCACCACCAAGCAAATGCTTGGAAAAGAAAATGTTTGAAAACACAGTGTGATATGCAAAATGACCTAAAACTAGAAATGTAAGCTAAATGAGAGATGCAAATGATGAAATTATACAACAAGGAGATAGTATATGTATACCTAGGAAATTTAGAGACTCTATGAGGATAAACTAGAAGCGTAAGCTAAATGAGAGATGCAAATGATGAAATTATGCAACAGGGAGATAGTATATGTATACCTAGGAAATGTAGAGATGCTATGAGGATTCTAGAAATGTGAAGAAGTTACCAAAAAGTGTTGTGGAAGAATAAGATGCCCAAAATGGCATATTATCCCCGCTATTTTTTTTGGGGGAAAAATGGAGTCTTCACATCTCGAAACCGGATCTCAAAAAATCTATGAAAAATAATCCTACGAGTAAGATGCCCAAGATGGCGTATTATTCATGTTCTAAATTTCTGCAAAATCTGAATGGGATCCTAAGCTCCAAGGTCTTCACTTTCTTCCCTTTCGATCTCAAGTTCTAAAACTTATAGAACTAATCTGTAGGTGAGTTTTTGTGAAGATGACAACTTTTTAATGCAACTTTGCAACTTTTTCAACTTTTCACTCCAAGTGATCTTCAAGTCTACAACCTAGATCTTAAATCACAAATATGCAAGATGGAAAACTTGTTTGTTAGTGAATGGGGGTTTTCCTTGGTCAAACCCCTTGTTGGTAATTAAACCTTGAAAAGAAATAGAATAATGAAAGAAATGGTGAATAATCAATATGAAATACTACAACTCACCAAACCCTTGTGAAATCTAAAAACTTGTCTGTAATGGCTGCAATGGACATGGATCTTGAATTCTTGAAAGATAATACTTAAATTTCTCACTTAAATCAAAACCCTACATCACAAATGTTAGAAAAACAACACACATGATGCAATAAAATGCTTGAATCTTGATGATGGCTCCAAATGCTTCATAAATTTTCTCTTGAATTCTCTTTTGAAATCAATTATGCTATGATTAAATTTCTCACAAAATAATTGTGTTGAAATGACTGAACATTGTATTTATACTTACTTATGCTTAATATCTTGAAATTATACCACACCAAGCCGACATATGAACTCATTGAATAAAGGAGGCTAAATCCCACTAGAATTTGAAACTAAATCCCAAAAATGACTCAAGGAGGACTAAGACACCCTAGGTGGCATCTTAGTCCCAAGAGCTGAAAATTTGGGACACAAACACCAAAAAGGGGGCCCAATTCGAAGATCTCAAAATTAGGGTCTCAAGAGCCTTGGGGGACTAAGATGCCCTAGGTGGTGTTTTAGCCCCGACCTAAAAAATTAGGGACACACTATTGGATTCATTATCATTTATGAATTAGATCATTTCAAGATTAACCAAAAAAGGATGTAAGTTATAGGGTTTTTGGACACAAAATAGGACCAATTAAGCCATAAAGAAGCATAAATAAAGCAAGGCAGGCCCAAACAAGTGTGAAAATGCAAGGGTATGCATTTTCCTAAACTACATTTAGCCCTCACTTTAGAGAGAGGATGAACTTGCTTCAAACTCACACTAAAATAGCCAACCATGCAATCAAGAGGGCTTCAAATGTACAAATTTTAGCAAGATAGGATGACAATAATCAAGAGGGTGGCCAAGCTGCCAGGATAAAGATCCTATGGAAAAACCAACATAGGCACAAAGGAACACAATTGTAGATAATATATGAAGCCATAACTAGATAAAAACACACACCATCAAATACAAGAAAAAGGAAAAATACAACGGATCAAGCTTCAACTGGTCGTCCAACATGGTGAACTGGGTCTAGGCTATTTGTCTAAAAAGTTTGCAAGTGGAATGGGTTCTCCACTATGCAAACAAAATGCACACTCACGAGGGCTAGTGGGAGCTCCACTAGGTGAGCTCCAAGGGACCATATTAAAGTCATACCTCCATGACTTTAATAAGGAATAAAAATGCATGCTCACATGGGCTAGTAAAGCTCGGTGTTCACTAGGTGAGCCCCAGGGGACCATATCAAAGCCATACCTCCATGACTTTAATAAGCTGAAATAAAGAAAAATGCAACAAGAAATAGGAGTTCTCATAGGGATTTTTCTTAGTTAATGTGAGATCTTACTCTTAGGGGACATCGTTCCAAATGTCTCCAAAAGAGAACCTAATCAAAGGATAAAAGATTCACCACTTAACGAAAATAGTGTGTCGCATCACCACTAAGGGGAATACAATATACTAATATAGATAGCACTCTTGAAGGAAATTAATCCCAATGAAACTAAAAAGAGGAAAACATGTTGCATGAAATAAGAAAATTGCATCATAGAACATGAAAAAGGAAAAAAGAATGCAAGTGAAATCATGCTAAAATAATGCCAATGTATGCCCCCAATTCAAAGAAATTGCTAACACCATGTGATAAATTACTTTAAAGCGGAAAATGAAAATGTAAAAAAAAAGGAAGACATGAGAGCTAACTTGGAAAGCCCTATGCCAATTCATATGTTTCTGAGTTAAGTTGTGTCATGTGAGAGAAAAGGAAAAGAAAGGGGTTGCCCCCAAAATGAAAACACCAAACATCTAAGGGATCTAGGGATTTCAGGTCAGTATGTTATTTGCTACAATGATATTAGAAAGCTTAGAATTTTCATCATTCCCCAATGCACATAGAACTAGAAGAATGACACAAAGAGAGCGAAAACAAAGAAAAAGTAAGAGACATTCATTTTATTTAGGTATCCATTTTTCTATTGATGTAGGGTTTTGATTCAAGTAAGCAATTCAAGTCCTACTTTCCAACATTCAAGATCCATGTCCATTGTAGCCATTACATGCACAAGTTTGCAGATTTCATGTCGGGTTCACCAAAATGGTGAATAGGAAAAGGGATACCTAAATATATCACACTTTTTCGACTCAATCATCCACTAATTCCCTAGGAGTCCCAGTTGGATTGACTAAAAACCTCACAAGGTGAGTCAATTCACAATTAGGAAGGTCCTAGGAGGGGGTTCTTTGGGTTCTAAGGAGTTCACCACCAAGAAAATGCTTGGGAAATAAAATGTTTGAAAATGCAGTGTGATATACAAAATGACATAAATCTAGAAATGTAAGCTAAATGAGAGATGAAAATGATGAAATTATGCAACAAGGAGATATAGTATATGTGTACCTAGGAAGTCTGGAGATGTTGTGAGGATTCTAGAAATGTAAAGAAGCTACCAAAAAGTGTTGTGGAGGACTAATATTCCCATAATGGTGTATTAGTCTCATTGCTTTTCAAGGAAAATATAGAGTCTTTGGATCTCGGAACCAGATCTCAAAAAATCTCTGAAAAAAAAGCCTAGGAGGACTAATATGCCCAATATTGTGTTTTATTCTTGTTCTAAATTTTTGCAAACTCTAAATAGGATCTTGAGCTCTAAGGTCTGCACTTGCTTCCTTTCTGATCTCAAGTTCTAAAACTTCTAAATCTGACATGTAGGTGAGTTTCCGTGAAGATGACAACTTTTAAATGCTGCTTTGCACTCCAAGTGATCTTCAAGTCTACAACCTAGATCTGCAATCACAAATATGCAAGATGGAAAAACTTGTTTGTTAGTGAATGGGGTTTTTCCTTTGTCAAACCCCTTGGTAATTAAACCTTTAAATGAAATAGAATAATGAATGAAATGGTGAATGAACAACATGTAATACTAAAACTCACCAAACCATTGTGAAATCTACAAACTTGTCTGTAATGGCTACAATGGACATGGATCTTGAATGCTTGAAAGATAGGACTTAAATTTCTTGCTTGAATCAAAACCCTGCATCACAAATGTTAGCACAACAACACACATGATGTAATAAAAATATTCAATCTTGATGATGGCTGCAAATTCTTAGTGAATTTTCTCTTGACTGCTCTTGTGAACTCAATTATGCTATGATAAAATCTCTCACGAAAGACTTGTGTTGAAATGAATGAAGGAACCTTGTATTTATACTTATGCTTAATATCCTAAAATTATATCACACCAAGTTGACATTTGAATTCATTGAATAAAGGAGGCTAAATCCCGCTGGAATTTGAAATTAAATCCCAAAAATGACTCAAGGAGGACTAAGATTCCCTAGGTGGCATCTTAGTCCCAAGTCTTAAAAACTTGGAGTACATACACCAAAAAGTGGCCCAATCTAGAGATCTCAAAATCAGGGTCCCAAGAGCCTTG
>VDFB02049217.1:110142731-110188393 GCA_007258455.2 Sequoia sempervirens | reverse complement strand
AAATGCACACTCACGAGGGCTAGTGGGAGCTCCACTAGGTGAGCTCCAAGGGACCATATTAAAGTCATACCTCCATGACTTTAATAAGGAATAAAAATGCATGCTCACATGGGCTAGTAAAGCTCGGTGTTCACTAGGTGAGCCCCAGGGGACCATATCAAAGCCATACCTCCATGACTTTAATAAGCTGAAATAAAGAAAAATGCAACAAGAAATAGGAGTTCTCATAGGGATTTTTCTTAGTTAATGTGAGATCTTACTCTTAGGGGACATCGTTCCAAATGTCTCCAAAAGAGAACCTAATCAAAGGATAAAAGATTCACCACTTAACGAAAATAGTGTGTCGCATCACCACTAAGGGGAATACAATATACTAATATAGATAGCACTCTTGAAGGAAATTAATCCCAATGAAACTAAAAAGAGGAAAACATGTTGCATGAAATAAGAAAATTGCATCATAGAACATGAAAAAGGAAAAAAGAATGCAAGTGAAATCATGCTAAAATAATGCCAATGTATGCCCCCAATTCAAAGAAATTGCTAACACCATGTGATAAATTACTTTAAAGCGGAAAATGAAAATGTAAAAAAAAAGGAAGACATGAGAGCTAACTTGGAAAGCCCTATGCCAATTCATATGTTTCTGAGTTAAGTTGTGTCATGTGAGAGAAAAGGAAAAGAAAGGGGTTGCCCCCAAAATGAAAACACCAAACATCTAAGGGATCTAGGGATTTCAGGTCAGTATGTTATTTGCTACAATGATATTAGAAAGCTTAGAATTTTCATCATTCCCCAATGCACATAGAACTAGAAGAATGACACAAAGAGAGCGAAAACAAAGAAAAAGTAAGAGACATTCATTTTATTTAGGTATCCATTTTTCTATTGATGTAGGGTTTTGATTCAAGTAAGCAATTCAAGTCCTACTTTCCAACATTCAAGATCCATGTCCATTGTAGCCATTACATGCACAAGTTTGCAGATTTCATGTCGGGTTCACCAAAATGGTGAATAGGAAAAGGGATACCTAAATATATCACACTTTTTCGACTCAATCATCCACTAATTCCCTAGGAGTCCCAGTTGGATTGACTAAAAACCTCACAAGGTGAGTCAATTCACAATTAGGAAGGTCCTAGGAGGGGGTTCTTTGGGTTCTAAGGAGTTCACCACCAAGAAAATGCTTGGGAAATAAAATGTTTGAAAATGCAGTGTGATATACAAAATGACATAAATCTAGAAATGTAAGCTAAATGAGAGATGAAAATGATGAAATTATGCAACAAGGAGATATAGTATATGTGTACCTAGGAAGTCTGGAGATGTTGTGAGGATTCTAGAAATGTAAAGAAGCTACCAAAAAGTGTTGTGGAGGACTAATATTCCCATAATGGTGTATTAGTCTCATTGCTTTTCAAGGAAAATATAGAGTCTTTGGATCTCGGAACCAGATCTCAAAAAATCTCTGAAAAAAAAGCCTAGGAGGACTAATATGCCCAATATTGTGTTTTATTCTTGTTCTAAATTTTTGCAAACTCTAAATAGGATCTTGAGCTCTAAGGTCTGCACTTGCTTCCTTTCTGATCTCAAGTTCTAAAACTTCTAAATCTGACATGTAGGTGAGTTTCCGTGAAGATGACAACTTTTAAATGCTGCTTTGCACTCCAAGTGATCTTCAAGTCTACAACCTAGATCTGCAATCACAAATATGCAAGATGGAAAAACTTGTTTGTTAGTGAATGGGGTTTTTCCTTTGTCAAACCCCTTGGTAATTAAACCTTTAAATGAAATAGAATAATGAATGAAATGGTGAA
Organism: Sequoia sempervirens; assembly: GCA_007258455.2. Taxonomy (NCBI): domain Eukaryota; kingdom Viridiplantae; phylum Streptophyta; class Pinopsida; order Cupressales; family Cupressaceae; genus Sequoia; species Sequoia sempervirens. Next base: position 110,186,576 of record VDFB02049217.1, on the reverse strand, counting down.
TGAACAACATGTAATACTAAAACTCACCAAACCATTGTGAAATCTACAAACTTGTCTGTAATGGCTACAATGGACATGGATCTTGAATGCTTGAAAGATAGGACTTAAATTTCTTGCTTGAATCAAAACCCTGCATCACAAATGTTAGCACAACAACACACATGATGTAATAAAAATATTCAATCTTGATGATGGCTGCAAATTCTTAGTGAATTTTCTCTTGACTGCTCTTGTGAACTCAATTATGCTATGATAAAATCTCTCACGAAAGACTTGTGTTGAAATGAATGAAGGAACCTTGTATTTATACTTATGCTTAATATCCTAAAATTATATCACACCAAGTTGACATTTGAATTCATTGAATAAAGGAGGCTAAATCCCGCTGGAATTTGAAATTAAATCCCAAAAATGACTCAAGGAGGACTAAGATTCCCTAGGTGGCATCTTAGTCCCAAGTCTTAAAAACTTGGAGTACATACACCAAAAAGTGGCCCAATCTAGAGATCTCAAAATCAGGGTCCCAAGAGCCTTGGGGGACTAAGACGCTCTAGTTGGTGTTTTAGTCCCAACCTAAAAAATTAGGGACACACTGATGGAGTCATTAAATTATCATTTATGCATTGGAGAGTATCAGGATTAACCATAAAAAGATGTAATTCATAGGGCTTATGGACATAAAATAGGACCAATTAACCCATAAAGAATACTAAATAAAGCAAGGCAGGCCGAAACAAGTGTGAAAATGAAAGGGTATGCATTTTCCTATAGTACATTTAGCCCCCACTTTAGTTAGAGGATTAACTTTCTTCAAACTCACACTAAAGTATCCAACCATCAAATAAAGAGGGGTTCAAATGTACAAATGTTAGCAAGATAGGTTGACAATAATCAAGAGGGTAGCCAAGCCCCAAGGATCAAGATCTTATGGAAAAACCAACATAGGCACAAAGGAACACACTTGTGGATGATATATGAAGCCATAACTAGATTGCAAACATACACCATCAAAGACAAGAAAAAGGAAAAAGAAAAAGGAAAATTACACGGATCAAGCTTCAACTAGTCATCCAACATGGTGAACTAGGTCTAGGTTGTTTTTCCAAAAAGTTTGGAAGTGGAACGTGTTTTCCACTATGCAAACAAAATGCACACTCACAAGGGCTAGTGGGAGCTAGGTGTCCACTAGGTGATCCCCAAGGGACCATATTAAATCCATACCTCCATGACTTTAATAATGTATAAAAATGCATGCTCACATGGGCTAGTGAAGCTAGGTGAGCCCTAGGGAACCATATCAAAGCCATACCTCCATGACTTTAATAAGGTACAAAAAATAAAAATACAACAAGAAATAGGAATTCTCATAGGTATTTTTCTTAGTTCATGTGAGATCTTACTCTTAAGGGACATTGTTCCTAATGTCTCCAAGAGAGAACCTAATAAAAGGATAAAAAAATTCATCACTTAAGGGATAAAGTGTTTCCCATCACCACTAAGGGGAATATAATATACTAATATAGATAACACTTTTGAAGTAAATTAATCCCAATGTCACCACAAAGAGGAAAAAATGTCACATGAAATAACAAAATCGCATCAAAGAACATGAAAAAGGAAAAAAGAATGAAAGTGAAAACATGCTAAAATAATGCTAATGTACGCCCCCACTTTAAAGAAAGTTCTAACACCGTGTTGTGAGAAATTATTTTAAAGTAGAAAATGAAAATGTAAACAAAAAGGTAGACATGAGAGCTAACTTGGAAAGCCCTGTGCTAAGTCATATGTTTCTGAGTTAAGTTGCGTAATGCGAGAGAAAAGGAAAAGAAAGGGGTTGTTGCCAAAATGAAAACACCAAACACATAAGGGATATATGGATTTTGGGCCAGTATGTTCTTTGTTACAATGATATTAGAAAGATCAGAATTGTCATCATTCCCCAAATACATATAGAACTAGAAGAATGACAAAAAGAGAGTGAAAACAAAGAAAAAGAAAGAGATATTCATTTTCTTTAGGTATCCATTTTCCTATTGACGTAGGGTTTTGATTCAAGTGAGAAATTCAAGTCCTACTTTCAAGCATTCAAGATCCATGTCCATTGCAGCCATTACAAACAAGTTTTCAGATTTCATGTCGGGTTCACTAAAATAATGAATAAGAAAAGGGATACGTAAATATATCACACTTTTTCCACTCAATCGTCCAATAATGTCCTAGGAGTCCCAATTTGATTGACTAAGAACCTCATAAGGTGAGTCAATTCACAATTAGGAAGGTCCTAGGAGGGGGTTCTTTGAGTTCTAAAGGGTTCACCACCAAGCAACTGCTTGGAAAGGAAAATTTTTGAAAACACAGTGTGATATAAAAAATGACCTAAAACTAAAAATGTAAGCTAAATGAGAGATGAAAATGATGAAATTATGCAACAAGGAGATAGTATATGTGTACCTAGGAAATCCGGAGATGCTGTGAGGATTCTAGAAATGTGAAGAAGCTACCAAAAAGTGTTGTGGAGGACTAATACGCCCAAAATGGTGTATTAGTCTCATTTTTTGGGGAAAATACGAAGTCTTCGGATCTCATAATCCAATCTCAGAATATCTCTAAAAAATAAGCCTGGGAGGACTAATATGCCCAAGATGGTGTATTATTCTCGTTCTAAATTTTTGCAAACTCTAAATAGGATCCTAAGCTCCAAGGTTTGTACTTGCTTCCCTTCTAATCTTAGGTTTTGAAACTTCTAGGTTTGACCTGTTGGTGATTTTCTGTGAAGATGACAACTTTGTAATGTAAATTTGCAACTTTTGCAACTTTTCACTCCAAGTGATCTTCAAGTCTACTACCTAGATCTGCAATCACAAATATGCAAGATGGAAAAACTTCTTGTTTGTTAGTGAATGGGGGTTTTCCTTGGTCAAACCCCTTGTTGGTAATTAAACCTTTAAATGAAATAGAATAATTAAATAAGTGGTGAATGAACAACATGCAATGCTACTACTCACCAAACCCTTGTGAAATCTACAAACTTGTGTGTAATGGTTGCAATGGACATGGATATTGAATGTTTGAAAGATAGGAATTGAATTTCTTGCTTATATTTATACTTACTTATGCTTAGTATCTTGAAATTATATCACACCAAGCCAACATATGAATTCATTGAATAAAGGAGGCTAAATCCCACCATAATTTGAAATTAAATCTGAAAAATGACTCAAGGAGGACTAAGATTTCCTAGGTGGTGTCTTAGTCCCAAGTCCTAAAAACTTGGGCCATAGACACCAAAAAGGGGCCCAATCCGGAGATCTCAAAATCAGGGTCCCAAGAGCTTTGGGGGACTAAGACACCCTGGATGGTATTTTAATCCCAACCCAAAAAATTAGGGACACACTAATGGAGTCATTAAATTATCATTTATGCATTGGAGAATATCGAGATTAACCAAAGAAGTAATTCATAGGGATCTTGGACACAAAATAGGACCAATTAAGCCATAAGGAAGCATAAATAAAGAAAAGAAGGACCAAAAAAGTTTGAAAATACAAGGGTATGCATTTTTCTACACTACACTCTCATATATATGTGTAAAAAAAATGTGGAAGCATACACAAGGTAGGTCAATTGGTTTAACAAAATGTCTCAAAGAGATATGATCTAAAATGTAAATGGAAATTGTAAAGAATTGTGTAGTTTAAATGTGCCAAGAGGGGCTAAGGTTATAATGAAAAACAAACAATGATGAACATGGAATGTGCATAATTAAAAAATCAAAGCATTGTATTAAGCATGTATGATAAGGGATGATAAAGAACCATAATAGAATTAAGGAAAATATAAAGAAATTTTTTAAAGACATAACATACCTAATAAATGTATTATAAAATGGCATTGAGAGAAAGCGGGGGTAAGAGCTCAGGCAGGAGCAAGACTTTGAATGGTATTGAGGGAGATTCATAGGAAGACACCTAGGGAGATCCTGAGGAGGATGCAGATGCTATCACTAGGGTCGTTGGGCCTCTCTTTTTTCTCTATAGTGGGGTCGTCCCTACTTCTTGCACAAAGCTCTAGAGGTGGTCTAGGGGTGTGACCTTGGTTTTTAATGTTTTTGGGGATAGTGCTTTGGTCTCTATTGGATCCTATGTTGGTGTGTGTTGTCTTGGAGTTGCACTGGTTCTTTCTATGCAAGATGCTTTGGGGCCTTCACTTTGGTCTTTCTTTTGGTTGTGGTGGCTTTCATCAGCTGCTTTGAGCCCTTCTATCAATTGATATGGGGATTTTGTTTTGAATGGGATCTTTTTGGTGCCTGTGGGGGCCATGGTGGTTCCTTTCATTTGGGTTCTATCGGCCTACTAAGGGATGCTTTTGTTGTGTTCCTACCTATTCTTTGGGTTTTTCTCTGGGAGGAGCTACTTCTGATGACTCTCTTTAAGGATTAGTTGGGTATGTTGCTCCTTTTTGGGAATTTGGTGTTCTTGTTTTTGGTGATGCTTTCCCTTGTGGTGGGTTTCTTTTTTTTCTGCATTTGGTCCTCTTGTTAGTGGTCTTTGCTTGTTGGTAGGGGTCCTTTATGGTTTATTCTTGTGGTGCCCCTTTTTGGCTTACCTTTGTAGTGCAAAGTGGTATTGTTTCTTGAAGGAATTTTGTCTACTGGGTGTTCTCATTCCCAGTTTTTGTTTCCTTCTATTTTTGGTTTGTGGCTTTTGGTTGGGCTTCTTTACAAGATTATCTTGAATCCCCAATTGGTTTTCAGCCTTAGTCTATGGCTATTTTTTGGATTTTTATCTATTTTTCCACAAATTTTTCCTAGTTTATATTTTTCCAAAGGATGCCATAGCTTCTCATCTAGTTGCTTTGTCAGCTTTCTCCTCAAACCCTATGGGTCTAGTTCCTTTCCTCTTGAGGTGGATTTGGATGGTGAAGGTCTCTAGTTCCCTTAGTTGTTGATCCGAGGTGGTTTCTTCTCCTATCAAGGTGGAGGTTCAAGGGGTTGGAGTTTATAGGTTGTGATGGATTAGTTGGTTGTGTTATCTTCTCCAGTAAAGGGGAGCTCTCTACTTTAGAGGTGGAGGATGAGTTGGTTTCCTAGTACCAGGTGAGCTTATGTTACATGGAGGTTGAGTTCTTGCATTTTGTTGCCTTCCCTTTAGTGGTGGGTGATCGTTACAAAAGGGTTTTTGGGCTCTTGTGGTAATTTTTGGATTTGCTGAAGTTTTTGATTATGTGGTTTATGGTGTTCATTGCCATTAAGTTAATGATCTCTTTTGGCTCTATGGTGTTTCCCATGAGTGGTAGGTTTGATGATTCCTAGTAAATGTAGGTGGTTGGATTCATGGTCCTTGGAAAACAAGGTTAAGGGCTTAAGGTCCCCTCAAAACCTTTGGGTTTAAGGTCCCAACTAAAATCTTCTTGTATTTGGTCTCAGGCTTTAGCACCCTATTACTCCTTTGTGCAACTTGTGTTGTTTTGTTTTATTTTTCATGAGGTTGTTGATTGGCTATTGATGGTATATGGTTCATCTTTGAGGTAGCATGTTTTTCTTGGATATGGTTGTGAGTCCCTTCAAAACCTATTTTCCCCATAATCAAAAACATACCTAATAAATGTAGATTCAAATGGAGGAGTTCTACCCAATTATGTAGTCTTTGTTTCTTCTTGCATCAAACTCCTCTAACAATTTGAGTATTTCGCAATATTTTTTCCTTTTCAACGTTCAATTGTATATCACTAACAATTAACAACAATAAAATAATACAAATAACCAAAAACAATACAATACAACAATACAAATAACCAATGTATAATGTTAAATTCCCACAATTCAATCATAATTAACATTGCAACACTACAAAAATTGAGACTTGAATTGATATATATCAAATTTGATGTGCAAACTATGTTATTTCTCCTTCCTAAGTTGGAAAACCATAAAAAGGTGTTGGAAAGTTCATGTAAAGGTGGTAGAATGTTAAAAATTTACATGTACACTTCCCAACAACATCGAAAAGCTTATTTTTGTCAAAACACACGCATAACCAAGAGAATAACAAAGTATGTGGGACTAGTTCACGGGTGTGTTGACTTTTCAACCATTTTCAGAGCAAGCTAAAATGTTCTTGCATTATAACACAATTTTTTTTGGCTTTCTATACAAAATGACTATATCTCAACTTTTTGAAAACGTGCTCATGTTATGAAAAATTTGACTTTCTAAATGTTTCCTCTCTCTTCTTAGCCATCCATCCCTCCTTAGCCATCTAAGACTCTCACTTAACCCTAAACCATATCCCTAAACACTCAACCCTATAAATTATGCCTTAAACCCTAATCCCTCAACCCTATAACCTTAAACCCTTAATACCTCAACCCTTAAACCCTAAACCCTAATCTCTATCTCTATATCTCTCCCACTCCCTCTCTCTTACTCCCTCTCTCTCCCTCTCTCTCCCTCTATCAATCTCATGTCCCTCTATCTCCCACTCCCTCTCTCCCCCACTCCCTCTCTCTCCCTCTCTCTCAAATATCTGCCTCCCACCCCCCCTCTCTCTCTCTCTCTCTTTCCCATTCCCTCTATCTCCCTCTCTCTCAACCATCTCTCCCATCCTACCTAGATAATTCCCTCTGACTCCAACCCCATCTCTCCCACTCCCCCTCTCTCTCTCCCTCTCTCACAGGTCTCTCCCTCTCACCCCCTTTCCCTCTCTCGGGTCTCTCTATCTCACTCCCTCCATCTCTCTTCCACACTCTCTTTAATACCTCAACACTAATCCCTCAATCCTATACCCTCAACCCTTAAATCCTAAACCCTTAAACTCCCAACCCTCAACCCTTAAACCCTAAACACTTAAACCCTCTACCCTCTTGAACCTTAAACCCTCATTCATCAACCCTTAAACCCTCTACCGTCTACTCTCTTGACACAATACCCTAATCCCTCAACCCTCAACCTATAATCCATAAAACCTTCATCCCTCAACCCTAATCCCTCAACTCTATATCCCTCCCTCTCTCCTACACTCTTGAATTTTCTCTATCTACCCTCTCCCTCTTTCTACATACATCTTTCTCAATCACTCTCTCTCTCTCTCTCTCTCTCTCTCTCTCTCTCTCTCTCTCTCTCTCTCTCTCTGGTCTCTCCTGCCACCCCTCTCCCTCTCTCTCCTCTCTTCAGCAATCTCCTCCACCCCCTCTCTCTTTGTTGGGCCCTCTCCCTTGGGCACCCTACCTACATAATAGATGATCTCTCTCTCTCTCTCTCTCTCTCTCTCTCTCTCTCTCTCTCTCTCTCTCTCTCTCTCTCTCTCTCTCTCTCTCTCTCTCTCTCTCTCTCTCTCTCTCTCTCTCTCTCTCTCTCTCTCTCTCTCTCTCTCTCTCTCTCTCTCTCTCTCTCTCTCTCTCTCTCTCTCTCTCTCTCTCTCTCTCTCTCTCTCTCTCTCTCTCTCTCTCTCTCTCTCTCTCTCTCTCTCTCTCTCTACCCCCTTAAAGGCCAAACCCTAAACCCTCAACCCTTAATCCCTCAACCCTCAACCCTTAAACTCTAAACCATCAAACCCTAAACCCTCATCTCTCAACTCTTAAACCCTTCAAATCTCAACCCTTAAACCCTTCAACCCTTCAACCCTCAACCCTAATCCATTAACCCTCTACTAACAATCCAATACCATAAACCCACAACCCTATACCCTCAATTCTCAACCCTCTACCCTATACATCAAATCTTCAACCCTCATCTCTCTCTCTCATTCCCTCCTCTTCTCTCATCTTTGTCTCACTTATCCCTCCAACTATCCCTCCCTCTCTACCCTAATCCCTCAACCATGTACCCTCAACTCTTAAGCCCTTAAATATTACACCTTAAACCCTCTACCCTCTATCCTCAACTCAATACCCTAAACACTCAACTGTAATCCCTCAAACCTAAGCCCTCAATCCTTAAACCCTCTACCCTAAACCTTCAACCCTCTACCCTTAATCCCTCAACTCTAATCCCTCAACCCTCAATCCTCAACCCTTAAACCCTAAAGCCTTAACCCTTAATCCCTCAACCCTAAACTCTCAACCCTCAACCCTTATACCCTAAACCCTCAACCCTTATACTTTCTACCCTATACATTGGACCCTCAACCCTAATCCCTCAACCCTATACCCTCAATCCTCTACCCTCAACCCAATTCCCAAAACCCCCAACCCTATACCCTCAACCATGTACCCTCAATTCTAAATCCTCTACCCTATACATCGGATCCTCTACCCTCATCCATATTTCTCATTACCTACCTTATATCCTCTCTATCTCACTTCTCCATCCATCTCTCCCTCCCTCCATCTGTCCCTCTCTAGCCTAATCCATCAACCCTTAAACCCTTAAACCCTCAACCCTCAACCCTTGAACCATAAACCCTTAAAATCTCTACCCTCTACCCTCTACCCAATACCCTAAACCCTCAACCCTATACCCTCAACCCTTAAACTCTCTACCCTTAATCCACAAACCCTAATCCCTCAACCCTTAAACCCTAAAACCTCAACCCTTAATCCATCAACTCTCAATCCCTATACCCTCAACCATCAACCCTTAATCCCTCAACCCTTAAGCCCTAATCCCTCAACCCTAAAAACTTAAACCCTAATCCCTCAACCCTTAAATGCTTAAACCCTCAACCCTCAATTCTCAACCCTCTACCCTATACATTGGATCCTCAACCATAATCCCTCAACCCTATACTCTAGAACTTATATACTCAATCTTGTGCCCTAAACCCTAAACCATAATCCCTCAACCCTAAACCCTTAAACACTCAACCTCATCCCTCAACTCTCAAACCCTTAAACCCTCAACCCTTAACCCCTATACCCTTAAACTCTTAAATCCTCAAACCTCTACCCTATACATTGGACCCTCAACCCTAAACCATCAACCTCTATCTCTATATATCTCACCTCTCTCTCTCTCCCTCTCTCCTACCCTCTCTAATTCTCTCTATATACCTTCTCCCTCTTTCTACATACCTCTCACTCAATCAATCCCCCTCATCTCTCTCTCTCTCTCTCCCACCTTACCTAGCTGCATCCCTCTCACTCCAACCCCTTCTCTCCCACTCCTTCTCTCTTAGGTCTCTCCCTTCCACCCCCTCTCCCTCTCCCAGGTCTCTCTCTCTCTCTCTCTCTCTCTCTCTCTCTCTCTCTCTCTCTCTCTCTCTCTCTCTCTCTCTCTCAGGTCTCTCCCTCCATCTCTCCCTCCCACCCTACCTAGAAAACTCTCTCTCTCTTAAAATTATCATTTTCTCTAAAGACATACATACATATAAGAAAACATACATACATATAGGCATACATACAAGCATATATACATATATACATACAATATTACATCCATACATACATACAATGATAGATACATACATAGATATATACATACATACATACATACATACATACATACATACATACAAGTGTACATACATACAAGCATGCATACTAAACCATAGATTTTAGGTCTTTGTACTTCTCTTGCACTCTTAGGGTTTTTCACATAAAAGGAGAGAGATAGGGAAAAAACCTAAGTAGTTCACTCAAACAAATGTAAGAATTATGAAATTATGCCTAAATGCAATGATCTAGATGTAGAAAACTAGTAAAATCTTTTGATTATTAAGTGAAAACTATTGAAATGCAACTTGTTGGAAAACACATGTTGCATAATGCAAAACACCTAGAAATGAATGAAACTAAAGAAGTGCACTTGTAAACTTGCTAGAGACTTGAAATGAATTTTGAAATGTTGTTGATCTTAAATTTTAGGCCTAGTGGGACTCATTCACCATTCTAGGTGAATTAGTCCTGTTGATGCCAAAAATTGGCAAGGTAACAACCTTTATGGGAAACTCAGATAATGGGGGACCAATTGCGCTAAACTGAGTGACCTTTGGGTTTTTAAAGAAGTTGGATTCTTCTATAATTGGGGTTTTGGAATGGGAAATAGAAGCAGATATAAAAAATAAAGATCTAAGGCAATACGCAAAGGGGTAGATATAGGCACGGTAAATCTATCTTTGGGGATTCAATTTAAGGGCCTAATTAGTAAACTACTATGTCCCAAAATCATAGAAATCAAAGATAAAGATCTGAAAAATTCATTTAATGACATAAAATGATTATCACATACATTCACTGAAAAGAGGAGTCAAAGACATGATCTAAACTAGCAACTTGTATTTAAAATCATAGAAGTTCTTGTAAATGAACAATTTAGACAAGAATGGCACAGTATCAATGTTTTATCAAATAACATAAGAAAAACAAAAAGTTGAATAATGGCATAGTCTAAAAGTTTCATATAACAAGCAAAAACAATATTAAAGGACTATTGTCTCTCTCTTTTTTTTGCATCTTCCGAACTCATTTTATGAAGAAAGAAGCATTATATATAGCCAAAAATCCACCACCTAGTGAGCTTGTAATAGAAAATATTTTGTATCTTGAGAAATGATGGCTACATCAATGATTCCCCTTAATCAATATAAAAGAAAATATTCAGGTCATGGCATGTAGTTGTTCCCCATCCAGATGCATCCCCTACGAATGATGGCAGTGGTCTAGAAAAATCTCATGGAGACAAGTGTCGCTTCCCATTGGAGGAAATTAGAACATGTAGCAACATGTCACATACCATTGCTTGCTCCATTCTCCCCTTTGATATCACTCCTGCCAAAGGGATGTGTGGCGGAATTTCACATCCCATGGTTCATTCTCCCTTCCCTTTGTTGAAAGCTTGCGCTAGGAAGACACATAGCAGCAATGTTTACTGTCAGCGCTAACTATGGGGTCCACCAAAATTTTATGCAGATAGAAGCTACGTGGCATGTAGACAGGGCCCAAAAAAAAGTGAAGGGAAGCAACTCTAAATAGACCACAATGTAGACACATGGTAGTATGGCGGGAGCTAGTAGTAGAGCGAAGGAAGGAATTTTTGCAAGGAGTGTCTGACGAGCAGGTGGAAGTAGCTAATAAAGTATAGCAAAAAAAAGCCCAATGTGAAGCTAAGGTCAATATGTTGAACATATGAGGCAGGGGCTAGCACTTAGCAAAATAAAAACACCCGAAGGGAACTTGAGGAATTTTATATTCACAACTTTTGGAAGCTACCAATGGTGTTTTCCCTATGGAACAAGGAACCAAAAAATTTATCTGGCTTACAAACCAGAGCCCCCATCCATACGCAGACAGAGTTAGATTTTAGAAAGAGCTACATGTAGAGGTAGACAGTCGGCCTCGAATGGTGTCAATATGTTGTGCAGATTCTTGTGCACTCTACTCAAGTCAAGTATCTTTTTATAAGGAAATGCCATAAGTAAACCAGCCCCAAACTCAAATTGGAAGAGTAGCCGACAAATTGGGTGAATAACACCTTCAATATATGTTGTTGTAGGAGGTTAGCTAAAATTCTGATAATTGGTTGTGTCCCACTCCTTCTCTTCAATATTAACCATAATTTTTTATGTTTTGGTGACCGACTCATCTACAAGAATGGAGAGGGTAGGCCCATCTCAACCAACTGAGAAAAATTTTCCCACATGTTATCCATAGTCTGGTTCAAAGTAGTTTTGCATGCATTGGCATGAAGGATCTAGCTGAGTGGCAATGGATGAATTTGTTTGTCATCTTGGCAGTAACTTTCTGATCCTTGATCCTTGCCTTTGCTAAGACCTCATCCAATACCAGGTACATAACTTAGCAAACTTTTTGCTTCAAGAACGCTCTCTTCGATGAACTGTGGGAACTACTCAATTTTGTTGCCTTCGACATATATTGGAGAATTGGCCGTAGGGTCAGGTAGAATTCCTTGACCTTTTCCTTGTACAAAATATATAGCTATTGAGCCACTGGAATAAGGTCTAACTAGGAATTAGGGGCTTGGGGAACACTTCTTAGAAGGGCAGTCTCTACATCCTTCAAGCCAACATCTTCTATCAATTCTACAATTCTCCTATTTGTGATACAAGTTCCTTGATGTTTCTTATCTCCTTGGACCTATTTTCCTTGGCCTAGCTCTTGCTTTTCTACTTTGTTTCAAGAGAAAGGTTCGTCTCCTCAAGCCCCTTTTCCAATTGGGCCTTCTGGGCCCCAAACTCTACTTCCTTCTCTTGCATCTTTTTCTCAAATTGAGCACATTGTTGTTCAAATTCCTCCCTAGTTTGTTTCATTTCCTATTTTTCCAAAGTTAACTAGTTCTGATAGTCTTCATTCCTCTTCCACAGCACGTCAACCAAGGAGGGGTCAATGATTGGAACTTTACAAGTTCATCCTAGAGTTTTTTTCTCTAACTCTACTATTTGTGTTTTTTCTAATAAGTGTGCAACATCTACATCCATCACTTTTTCCTTTGCTTGCAAGAACTCGACCCTATCCTTCACAAGTTTCAACTCTTCTTTCTTTTTAGTTAGCGACCAGACTTGATAAATTCCATGGTCACTACCCACTGTACATTTCTTCCATGAGTTCAACCTTGTCCTATGGTTGGGCTATGATCAGATCAAGTCCCATGGTGAACATGCAATTTTTGGGTTGCATCTCCCCTTGCGATTTGATGATGATCACATTATGAGATTCATTGTAAATGGTATACACTTTCGGCTTCGTTGACTTCTTGTCATCCTTGGCCTTTAATTTTTAGATCCTGAGAGCTCGTGCTTCTTTTGTAACATCACCATATGCCATAAATCAGGACGACAACTAAACTATCCCACCTGCAAAAGGAGCACCGAGTGGAATGGTGAAAGGGAATGTGAGGGTAGTGGTTCTGGGAACTTTATTTTTTGGGAGATCAACTATCTATAGGGAGAAATGAGGAACATGCCAAAACCTGGTTTTTGAACCGGCAGGAGAACTCATCAGCTATTGTGGCAATTATGGGCTCATGGAAATTTCCAACTATTGGGTGAACTAGGTTGTGCTTAATATAGTTGTAGCAGGATGGGTTTCAATAGTTGTCGCACTTGAGGAAAGATAGGCAAGAGCAGATTGGGTAGTGGAAAAAGGTTTAAGGGTATGTGGAGATGTAAAGATAAGTAGCCTTGCATGGGAGAACTGGGAGAAACCTCTCACAACCATTGTGGCAAAGATAGAGAAGGAAGTGCCAACACTTGTAGTGATGGTCACTACAAAGGAAGCAAGGGCTACTAAAGATTATGAAGTAAGAAAAGGAGAAAATGTTACCTGCTGACTAAATGATTACAATTCCTGGCTTTCCTTAGCCTCCTGGCTTGTTGCAATTTTTTTAAAACTTTCCCTAGCAATTTCTTTTATGCATTGTTATTTGGTGGGCGAGGTGTCCACCTCTACAGTTTCTTACTATTGTTGAATCATTCTTGTTCTTGTGGTGGTCCAAGTGAGAGTTTGCAAAGCTCTTGATAGGTTCAGCCATACATTTGAAACAACCCAACTAGGCTGCTCCATTTCCTTTCTCTTTTGCTGAGTGGAGGCTGACGATACTTCTAATTCTTGCTCCTTTCCTTTTCCCATATGCTCTTTGGACTCCTCATCAAAGTCATCATCCTTTTCCATGCTCATGTCAAAATCTATCAGTGCCTCATTCCATACTCTATCAAACTCCTTATCTAATGCCACACTTCCATAAGGGGCCTCGGGTTTGGTTGTCTCTTGGTGGTATACCCAGAAATATCTTATTTTCTCTTTGCTCCAACCTTCTATTCTTAACAACTTCTTTTGAAGGTTAGTTCCTATTTTGTGCTTCTCATCATAAACCGCCATGGGGAAGTAGAAGTTGTGCCATGGTGGCCTAGTATCCTCGATAGGAATGTGGATCAAATCAACCAATAGATCATCTAGATCTTTCACTGGGTTCTACCTTTTTTCCCAGTAAGGCCGCGGGCTATGTGTTACCTTGAAACTTTTATTTGGCGCATCATTTTTGGGGTTCTAATCCTAGTTATCGCAAATCATTACCAAGCCTAAGTGAGCCATCTTATCTTCTAGCAACTTGTGCATCTATTTCATGTTCATGACCACTATTTTGAAGGTTTGCAAGGAGCCAAATAATCCCCTCTTCTTGTCCTTCCCTCCACAAAATTTTTAGTCAATAAGGGATACTTGCCAAAACATTTTGAGGGCTAGCACCCAATTTGTGACACATGTTGGAAGATGAAATGGTTCTCCAATGAAACAACACATCCAAATGAATGTGAAATCCACTTTAAGAAACCAGTCACATTTGGGAGTGAAGTTCTACATATATGTAGTTTGCTCTTTCGTGAGCCGGTCAAAACCATCATCCTCTTTCAAATCTTGAAAAATTAGAGTTAAGAAATAATCCAAAAATGCATAATAGTCATAGGTAGAGGAGAGGAGAGGAGTCCATACAGAAGCTATCCTTCTTTTTCTTGATTCATCAAAAATAGATTATCTTACATGCTTCTTAAAGAAATCAAGGTTCTGGTGCAAAAACATGTGAGCAAGGAAGGAAGGAAACCTAAACCTCCATTGCATTTGGTAGTCCTTGATTTTCCCTATCATCTCGTCAAGGAGGAATTGTGCAAAATCATACCAGAAAAAAGAATCTTGCCTATGGAACTACAACCCTGGACCCAACTAAAATTTGTACACATCCTTGTCAGTGTCTAGGCCATAAATTAATTCCAACATTGAGAATGCATCCTACATGTCTAGTGGGAAGGCAGTGTGCAGCGCTGGAATATTTGGTGGCTTTTTATGCCCTTCGCTAGGTTGAATGGCTCTACCTCTTCCATTCTAGAGTCGGGGTTAGGGATGTATAGCATATTCCAAATAGCTTCTGGGCAGATATTGAATTTTAACCTCCGACCCTCGATGGTGCTAGTGCTCAGGTTGAAATGTTTGATGGCTATTTCATTCTTTCATAGGCTACCTCCCTCAAATTCTTGGGCTTTTTAGCAATGATGGGATCATGAATATTATCCCATTCCTCCTTGATTTGGCTCTAATCCTTGTAATTTTTGGGCTTCTCCAAAACCTACGTATTTACCCATTTTTGGCTTCTCTTGTATACCAAGCGAAGTATAAGAAACATTTTCAAAGAAGTAGATGGTTGAGGCTCTATGCATATCATCAAAAAATCTCTACATTTCTTCTCCCTAGGCCTCTAGTTGTGCCTTTGTTTGAGAACTCTTTGCCATTTCTGTTTGCTAGAGATTTTTTCTTAGCTCAAATTTTCTGCAACTTACCTCGGCTCTGGTTATGCTGAAAATTTATTTTTCTCTAGGTAGTGTTTTTTTAAAATCATCCACAATACAAACCTTTTGCATTCAATACTTAGCTATTTCCTTCTTGGGGTGGCCAACAATGCTCACCTACTTGCATTAAATTCGGCATGTACTACCAGTTATTTGCTCATGCAAAGCGAATTACTTGCCATTTTGAAATGACAAGAATTCATAATGACCCTTGGCAATGATGTACTTCGGCATGATTTTCTTGGAACTTGAGCCGATGATTTGAAGGTTGCTTAGGAATTTGTATGTCATAGAAATTAATATCCCGAATGGAATGATTAGGCCCAAATACATGTAATAAGTACCTAAAAATATTTGTGTTCCTTTTTGGAGTTTGAGAAGTGCCTATAGAATGACACCTCAACATTCGGCCATATGAACTACCATCGGAGACTGCCACTAGCTTATACTAATTAATTAGCTTCCACTAATCCTACATGCAACAAATCATACCTAGCAGATGCAATTGGGGGGGATAATCGAGCGAGCCTTGGTGCAATTCTTGAGATGGTAATTGATTAACCTCATGCTTATGGTATGCAAATTACCACACTTATCCTGGCCATTTCTATAAATAGGCACTTAGGAAAATAGTGAAATCACACTCAGCAATTTTTAGTAAACTTGGTATTAGGTGATTGGCTTAGCATTTGGTGTTTGCAGTTGCGTAGAATTTGCATAGAGTTTAGACTTAGGAGATTTGCATAAATATTTTGTTAGACAGTTGTATAGAGATTGTGACCATGAACACCCCAATTAGGTTAGTCTGCAACAAATCCTAGTCATATTTTCTTGGCAAAATTTGAACTAGGTGCCTCAAATGGATGACCAACAAGAAGCATTCTCTGGCCATTATAGCGATGAAATGGGTTCTAGGGAGGTATTTCCTTGTCTATGAGGATAGGTATAGAGTTAAGGGTATGTGCAGGATCATCGTGCAAAAAATAGGCCCTTAAGTGGCAAAAAATTCAGAAAAATCAGTGTTAGGCAACTTGACGTAAATATTTGAATAATTTATCTATATTATTTCAAAAATATGTAAGAATAGAATTTATAGAAAATTGAATGTAGTTTCTAAAATACTAGGTTTATTTAAAAATAAATAAAATCTATTTGGTGAAAATTTGAAATTTCAATGCAGTGAGTACTTAAATTTTAGGGAAAAAATAGAAGTGGGTGTAATGCACGACCACCTAACCATAATAAAATGATAATATTTTTGTAAGATTTTATATATAAGTAGAGGACTCATGTCTGGATGTGATGCATATTTTTTGTAATTTTTCCAAGTAAATAATTAATTATGAATTTTTTATTACAACTTTTAGAAAATATAAAAACTTCGTGCAATGCGACCACCTATAACTTGGTCAAAACTTCATGAAATTTAATTTTTCTTTTTTAATCCTATATTATGTGAAGCATAGAATGTGATGCATGTTTTTATTCAAAAAATGATCATTTGAAAGTTATAGATGTTTTCAATCAGCCTATCGATTGGGACTTTAGTCATAATTCTAATAGAAAATAAATAATAATTATTTATTAAATTCAAATTAAATCATAATTTATATTTTTGGAAGCTGAGAATCTCCTCTAAAACCCTTTTCGTTTCATTAATTTTGGGTGAAAAAAAGTCGTCAGCCACATACCCCCATAATATTGCCACTTTTTGGCACACCATGATCCTGCACATACCCTTAACACTAATGTGTGCTCTCATTTTTTGGTGTCCATGCTTGACATTGTGGTTCCCAAGCCATTGGTTTTGTGCCTAGTAATTGAAATATTTCCAAAGAAATATCTCGACGGCCTTGAAGAAGTGGTGGTCAATGTTGCATTTGGAATAGGCTTGCCAATGGCAAGTGACCTTTGGAAATACATTGAGGAAGAAGTAGTCATGCCATGGGTTTCATTCGTGAGCAGCTTCCATATTCAGTCATAAGAAGAATATTTCCAAAGTGTCACTCGTGCATGTCATTTCATGTTTCGCTTGTACAATGTGGTGTCATTTTATGATATCGACTAGTACATGGACTTCAAAAGCCTAGTGTTCCCTCCGCCACTTGCCATTGCTCCTGCGGACACTTCTATTGCCGATGAAGATGTTGAACCTACTAATGAAGATATTTTAAATGCTGCCATCATTTCCTCCATTACTCCTACTCACACCCATGATTGAAAATTTCCCTTTATATTTTCTTAAAACTAAAACTCGTTAGTCTGTTTTTGTATATATGCTTGAAAAGGCTTTACAGTAGTTAGATAAAAAAGATATAGAAGATATATAGATATTTACTCTAAAAGCATGGTCTTTGAGCTATTTTGATAATTTATTTAGTGAATTATATAAATATAATGAAAATATAGCTTGGGTATGTGCAGGATCATCATGGAAAAAATAGGCCCTTAAGTGGCAAAAAGTTCAAAAAAATCAAAGTTAGGAAACTTGACGTAAAAATTTGAATAAGTCATCTATATTATTTCAAAAATATGTAAGAATAGAATCTGTAGAAAATTGAATGTAGTTTATGAAATACTAGGTTTATTTTAAAAAAATAAAATTATCTGGTTAAAATTTGAAATTCCAATGTAGCAGTACTTAAATTTTAGGGAAAAAATAAGAAGTAGGTGTCTGTCTGACCACCCTAACCACAATAAAATGATAATATTTTTTAATAATATTTTAGATATAAGTGGAGGACTTATGTCCGGATGTGATGCATATTTTTTCATAATTTTTTTCCAAGTAAATAATTAATTATGAATTTATTATTACAACTTTTAAAAAATATGAAAACTCATCTATCTAAACACTTTAACTTGGTCAAACCTTCATGAATTTTTTTTTTAATCCTATAGTATGTGAAGCATAGAATGTGATGCATGTTTTGGATTCAAAAAATGTGATGCAGTTTGAAAGCTATAGATGTTTTCAATCAGCCTATCAATTAGGACTTTAGTTGTAATTTTAATAGAAAATGAATAATAATTATTTATTAAACTCAAAGTAAAGCATAATTTATATTGGTGGAAATTTGATAATCTCCTTTAAAAACCCCTTTCATTTCATCAATTTTGGGTAAAAAAAAGTCGTCAACCACATACCCATCATATCACCACTTTTTGGCCCATCATGATCCTACACATACCCGCTTATGTTAAAATATTTTGTCTCCTTTCCCTACTGCTCTACAATGTTGGTTTTCTTTTCTCTTTTTGCATATGTGTGCTCACTTCAATTCAGCATATGGTTGTCATTTTTCTCCATTGCATGGGTTCTTTTGTCTTTCTTTGCACTTTGCAATAATGAGTTCCACTCACTTTTTCTTTATCGCACTTGTATAATTAATTATTGAAAGACCAGCCAACAAAAAACACAAGAGAAAAGTAATTACATTATTCAGTACATATTTAAATTGGAAAAATAGTTTCGAATTTAATGGAATAATTTTAAATGAATCTCGTTGACCAGAATTCCCAGTGGTTCATGCTACATGGTTTCGAATTCAAATGCGTTATGCTCTTTGCACTGAATTATTTTGAATGGGCCTTCCTAGAGGTTGTCAAACTTCTCGTGTTGGTCAAGATTTGTAACCCTTTCATTAAACCTTAGCACTACATCCCCCCACTTTAGACCTTTGTCTAAAGAATTCTTGTTGAACCATCTCTTAACCACTTGTTGGCAGTTGGACATAGTTATCAAGGCCTTTTCTCTTTTCTCCTGCACTTCCAACAACTAGCCTAGCTGAACCTCCATGGCTCCATTTTTCTCTATCTCAAGAGATTTGAGCAATTGCAGTGCCAAAATATCCATAGAGATAGGAAATAGCGCTTTTTTTCCATATACTAACTCATATGACGAAGTCTTGAGGACTTTCTTAGGAGTTATGTGGTCTGCCCAGAATGTTGCCCGAAGATTTTTATGCCATTCCCACTAGTGCTCCAACCTAATCCTTTTCATGATTTGGACTAAATTCTTGTTAGTCAAATCTGCTAGGCCATTACCCTATGGGTAGTAATTTGATGATGACTTCAAGAATATACCATATGTGAGTGTGAATTAGCATACCTTAGAGCCTAGGAAATCCTTCACATTGTCAGAGATGATAATTTTAGGAGGGTCAAATCTATGTCTAGGGGTAGAGGCAAGATTAATCATCCCAATGAAATCAAGGCCCCATTGCACAAACATCTCATCAACTACTATCGCATTGAGGGGCATTACAAAAAAATTTCTTCTCCCTGCAAAGAATTAGCATTGCTTGCAAGCTTAATCAAGGAATATGAGTCATTGAAAAATGTGGGCCAAAAGTACCTAGTACACATAATTTTGATGGGGGTGGTCTTTGCAGAGAAATGCCCACCCATAGGACTGCTATGGAAAGTGTCAAGAATCCTCTTAGCCTTCAATAAGCACGTATTCGTTGTTCCACAATTGGTAGAATCTTCTCTTTTGAGAAGGAAGGTTGAGCGGATATTTATGTATGTGCATGATTCTCACCCTATCCACCATCCAACAACCTTCAGACTTGGACTCCTTCACTAGAATCAGCTCCAGTTGTTCTTCTTCAGCGATCATTTCTTCGTTGTGCGCTAGATTTTTGCATAGGCCTCTTCCTTAAATGATCTTTGTAGGCTTAACCTCAATGTCATATTCAAGGATCTTGGTGATCCAATTAGCCCTTTTTCTGATTATTTCTCCTTCCATGATGTATTCGTGCACACTAGAGTTTGCAACATAAACAACCACCTTTTTGCAAGAGATTAGGTTTTGGAACTTCTTAAGTCCTTTAACTATTTGCAAAATCTTGGCTCTCGATGAAGTTGTATTTCATCCCATATTCTTTTAGGGTCTGAGAGTGGAATGCTATCAAATCTTCTCCCTTTCCTTCATCATCTTTTTGTGTTAAGACAGTAGCAATGCTTGACTTCCTATTGAATACATACATTATGAAGTCCTTCAATAGGTCTGGATTAACCAGAACAGGGGATAAGAAAACAACATCCTTTACCTTCTCAAAAGCCTCCCTTGCTTCTTTATTCCATTTAAATAATTGATCCTTTTTCAACACCAGGGTGATTGGTATGATTATCCTTGCAAAATATGAAATGAGCTTGCTCACAAAATTCACCTTGCCTGAGAAGGATTAGATGCCCTTTTTGTTGATCAGTAGGGGGAGCTCTTTGATTGCTTTCACACACTCGGGATAAATTGCAATTCCTTCTTTGGACACTATGTGTAGCAATAGCTTGCCTTACAGCACTCTGAAAATACATTTTTTTAGGTTTAGGGAGACCCTGAACTCCTGTAATTTTTTGAAAACCATCTCAAGGTGATCAAAATGATCATCCTTATGTTTGGAAAAAAAATCAAATCATCCAAATAGATTAGGATAATCTTATTAATTAATTCGTTGAAAGCGATATCCATGGCCCATTGAAAAGTGGCTCTCGCATTTGAAAGGTCGAAAGACATTTTAGCATATGTGAATGTTCCCCACTTGGTACTATGAATGTCATCTTGTGTTGGTCCTCTTCTTTAATCCGGATCTAATTGTAGCTAAAGAAGCCATCCAATAATGAAAATAATTTGTAACATTCCACTGTTTCCAAGATTCTCCATAGAAGGCAGTGGGTAATGGTCCTTTAGGGATGCTTTGTTTAGGTCTCAAAATTCAACACACAAGTGGATGTCTCCATTCTTCTTTCATACTAGCACTAGGTTGGATACCCATGTGATGTGCTTGATTGAGAAGACAATTTGAGACTGAATTAGCTTTGTTAGCTCTTGCGCCATCATGGCCTCGATCTTCAAGTTCACTGGCCTATGTTTTTGGCAAACTGGTTTGGCACCTTCCATCAGCTCTATTGTATGCTAGATGATTTTGGGATCATATCCCTTAAGGTCATCATATGACTAGGCCACCACTCCCTCGTACCTCTCACAAAATTCAATGAGCCTTTCTTTATCATGATGTGGGATGTCTTTCCCAACTTTGAGCTTTCTCCCATCTCTGACTTGAAGGTCTGCATAGTTGCTTTTGTCTACTATAAACTTCCTTTTATCATTTCTTGCATCATCACAATCAAAAAAAAATTTGAGAGTGACAAGTCCCTTCAGAAGCTTATTCGACCTTAACTGAATGATCTTTCCATCATAGGCTTCGACAATCTTTGGTTGGAGTTGGTTGGAAAAATCTCCCAACTGTTGGATGAATGAGGTGATGTGCTCATCACTGTCAAATACCTACCATCTCTGATCATTATCTAGAATCTTCAGTCAGATTATCATTCATACAAAGTGTTTGTTATGCATTAGGTCAGAGGTCGGCTTGAATTGAGATCCAATTGCAGCCATGTGATCCACATCAACATTTTTTTCTCTAAGTACTATTTGAATGTTGAAGGCTTCAAATCCTTCTATTAGGTCCCAGACTCTATGTCTGTAGGATCTCATGCGGACATTTTTAGCTATGGAAACCCCTCATACTTGGTTGACAACTAGTTTGGAATCTCTGAACACCATTAATTACTTAATGTCCATTCACTCAGCAAGGCTCAGACCTTGCACTAGGCCTTTGTATTTAGCTTCATTGTTCAAACAAGCGAACTAGAACTGGAAGGACCAGAGTGTCTTTTCATTATTTGGGATGTCAAACATATCCTAGCTCATGCACCCACTTTGCATTATTAGAAACCAAGATCTGATTGCAAACCAGAAAAATCACCTTCCATAGAAGAGAAAAATGAAAAAGCAGAGATTTGCAAAAGATGTGCAAATTGATATATTCGAAGTACCATTAATTACAAGAGAAAATTTGCTTTATAAAAGAAAAGATGAAAAAACCTAATCTTATCTTGAGCAATAAGATAGCTCGATAAGATAAGGATAAAACCTATAACTTAGGAATTAAATAAAGCCTAAGTAAACTTATGCAAATGTGTAATTAATAATTAATTACACTAACACCCCCCCATAAGTGCAACTTAGGGAGAAGCAGATTATTATGCAAATATGAGTCCCTACAACAAGGCCTGATCAAGTACTCATGTACAAATGCAAAGAGAGAGAAAACCTAGTGGGAAAAACCCCCCCTCAGAGAGATGAACTGCTATGAAGAAGCACTGGAAGAACTCTGATGAAGCAACACTGGAACCCCAAATCCAGAAGCAAGGAAAGATAATTATGTTTGCAAAATACCATATCAGAATCACAAATGCAACAGCAGACCCAATTCCAAGGAACACTAGAAACTCACATACTAGATCAACCCTGGAATCTGTAAGCAATAGTAGATGAAAGGATGAAAGGACCCATAATTTTGACAAATCTGGAAGTTGTCTCTCTCAAAACCAATGCCAAACTGAAACTAAAACTGCCCATACGATGAGTACCATCAAGATTCTAGAACATTAACCATAAAAACATGGCCTTCAAATGAGAAAGATCTAAACCAATGCAGATCAAGAACCATAAAATCCCAACTAAAGTGTGAACCAAAGCAAACCAACGATGTGTCTAGGTAAGCAAGAAAGAAGCTAAGGGAAACAACAGGAAACCAGACAAACTCATGCAAGTTTTCACCAATACGAAAGATGGATGCAAGAACCCCCCTTAATGGAACTTTATATCAGTTCATTATTACAATACCCAATGATTGCAGAAGGAGAAACTGCAAAACTACAAAAACATGAGTGAAAATGAAAACCTAGCACACAAAACAAAAATGAATGCATGTATATAAAAAGTTACACATATTTTGTAAATGACCACATATCTACATAGAGGCTGAAACCATCTTTCCAACGACGTGAAAATAATGAAAAATGAATAAGCAAGTCAAAAGATATGCTTCCCAGAGTGAAAACAGAAACATCTAACTTCTAACGCTGAAAAAGGCATCAAAAAAGAAAAAATAGAAAATAAAACCTACACCATTGCGTAGAGCATTGAAACAGCTTTCCGATGATATCTCGTTTGTAAAAAAATGACACCGTATGCCCAATATACACCCGTTCCCATGAAAGTTTTCCAAAAAGCTCTGATTTGGCCCCTAGAAGCCCTCGGGGGCTAAAAAATAAGCCTCTGGTCGCCTAGGCGGACCAGGGGGCTGAAGCATAGGGTTTGTCAGTGGAGTCCCCGATCATCCATATGACCAAGGCGGGGCTGGAACTCTAGTCGGGGGTTGGGTGCATAGCGCTTGGTCCCCCATATGGCCGGTGGCTCTGTGCAGAGGCCCGCGGGGGCTGGTAGAAGACAAACTAGCGTGCAAGTGCATGGGCTATGGTTGCCCACATAACCTCGGTCACCCTCATGTTCCTTCATGACTTTTGGAATCTCTTATTCCTCATCGAAGATGACATAGGTTCCTAGTCCAATAGTATGATAGTTGTCGAAAGTTTCGACATCTATGTATTCACTCAAGAGGACCTCTTCTTGATTAGTCTAATCTCCAGTCACTTTTTTGTCTTTTAGCAACTCTGTACAATATGTCTCCTCTTTAAGGAAATAGGTAGGGGAAGCTTCAAATTTGATCATAGCTTCATTGGCCACATGTTCCGAGTGCAAAGCTTTGGACACTATTTTCATTTTAGCTCCATGCTTGGTCCTTAGGATCAAGTGCAACCAGTCTAGAGAAAGATACCCTCCTATCTTTGAAGTGAATTCTCGAGATGGGAAAAGGAAAAACATAGGGGTGACATCTCTAATCACAATTTCTTGTAGAACTGTGATGCTAGGGAAAGAGAATAGAGTCAAGGGGAGGTCTTTTATGACACCTAGGATTTTGACTTTTTCCCCATCAAGTTGCATAACCACCCTCTTCAATGGTTCATAGCTAAGTCTTAGGGCTTCAACTATCTACTTGGGTATGACTATAGTGTTGGCATCAGAGTCAATCATGGCATTGTGTAATAAATTATTTCCCACAATGAGGGTTAGGAAGAAGGGTTTCAATTTCAACTTATCTTTAACCTCAACAGGGGCTTCCTCTCTGCTATTTGTGAGAACTTTGATAGGAGGTGATTGATCAATATCCTTTCCTTTCAGCATTTTCTCTTTTGGTTCAATGATTGGATCCTCCCGGAGAGCCTTCTATAGCAATTTTTTTTGTTCTAGAATAGCTAAGATATCCCACAAGGACACATTAGCAGATGGTTTTTTTAATTGTTACACCATATTGAATGGTGGTAGATTTGGAGGTTTCTACTCCTTAGCTCTTGGTAAGACAATTTCCCTTTGCAACGGACATTGTGGCACCACTGCAGAGGTACTAGGCATCTAGTCGAAAGAACTTTTGGGCTGCAGAATGACTAGATGTGGAACGACTGATTCACCCATGAATCAACTCTTTGAGTGAGTGTTGTAATAAAACTATACTTACAGGGATTCCAATGTGGATGCATCATTAGCAAACACCACCTCTTCCTCTCCCATCCATGAGAAGAGTGCATGATCAAGAGCGATATCTATTTCTTGATCCAGTGACATCCCTTGCATTTGCATAGTGAGCATCATGTTTTCCATTTGTGGAGAGGCATATACACAACCTCCATATGTGAATCTAAGCATTGAAGTTAGTCATGGCTTCATATGGAGCCTGCTTTATGATCTCTAGCTAATGATACTATGAATACCTATCTCTGTCATTAGATAATCTCTCATAGAAAGGGTCTCCAAGCTAATCCCAGGTGCCGATAGTATTAGGTTGTAGCGTGCAGTACCAATCTAGTGCCTTGCCTCTGAAAGAGGTGGTGAGCAACCTTAGTGGTACATTTTGGTCTATAATGCCATGTACTAGACATACATCTAAAACATCTTGTAGATATTCAGACAGTTTTCTTGAGCCATCTCCAATGAATTTAGGTATAGCTTTTAGAGCAGAGACCAGGATAAGGGCCCAAATGGTGGGGGCTATTGCTACTACAAGAGGACTTCTAGCATCCCATGCCACATAATTTCTATTATTGGGCAACATAGCTAGAGAAAGGGGTGAAGGAAGCAGAACGTTCACTAATTGGGTTGCGGCATGTACTATCCCTAATGGTGGTACTAATAGCCCAAGGTTATTCACTGTTTGGGACCTAGAAACAGGTCAATGGCTCATACACCCTCTTTGAATTTAGATTCATTTAAGAAATTCCCATTGGGAATGCTAGAAAAAAGGAACTATTGATGCCAAAAATTGGCAAGGTAACAGCCTTTATGGGAAACTTAGTTAATGGGGGACCAATTGCGCTAAATTGAGTGACCTTCAAGTTTTTAAAGAAGTCAAATTCTTCTATAATTGGGGTTTTGGAATGGGAAACAGAAGAACATATAAAAAAATAAAGATATAACTAAGGTAATGTGCCAATGGGTAGATATAAGAAAAATAAATCTATCTTTGTGGATTCAATTTAAGGGCCTAATTAGTAAACTACTATGTCTAAGAATCACAGAAATCAAAGATAAAGATTTGAACAATTCATTTAATGACATAAAATTATTATCACATACATTCACTGAATAGAGGAGTCAAAGACATGATCTAAACCAGCAACTTGTATTTAAAATCATAGAAGTTATTGCAAATGAACAATTCAGACAATAATGGCACATTATCAATGTTTTATCAAATAACATAAGAAAAACATAAAGGCTAAAAAAATGGCACAGTCTGAAAGTTTCATATAATAATCTAAAACAATATTAAAGGCCTTGTGTCTCTCTCTTTTTTGCATCTTCTAAACTCATTTTCTAAAGTAAGAAGTAGTATACATAGCCAATAATCCACCGCCTGGTGAGCTTGTAATAGAAAATATTATGTATCTCGAGCAATGATAGCTACAACAATGATTCCCCTTGGTCATTGTAATAGAAAATATTTGGGCCATGGCATGTAGTCATTCCCCAACTAGATGCATCCCCTGCAAATGATGGCAGTAGTCTAGAAAAATCCATGTAGACAAGTGCCACTTCCCAGTGGAGGCAGTTAGAACACACAGTAGCATGTCACATACCATTGCTCACTCCATTCTCCCCTTTGGTAGGACTCCCATTGAAGGGACGCATGGTGAAAGTTCACATCCCGTGGTTCATTCCCCCTCCCCTTTGTTGAAAGATTGTGTTGGGAAGACACATAGTAGCAATGTTTACTAATGGTGCTGACTATGGAGTTCACCAAAAGTTTATGCAAATGGAAGCTACATGGCACGTGAATGAGGCCCGAAAAAAGTGAAGGGAGGCAGCTCTAAATAGACTGTGGTGTAGACACGTGGCAACATGGCAGGAGCTAGTAGTAGAGTGAAGGAAGGAATTGGTGTGAGGAGTGCCCAATGGACACATGGAAGCAGCCAACAGAGTATAGAAAAAAGAATCCCAATGAGAAGCTAATAGAAATATGTTGAACATATGAGGCGGGGGCCATCACATAACAAATAAAAAAACTTGAAGGGAGCTTGAGGAATTTTATATTTAGAAGTCCCAAATCTGGGAAACTATTTCAGAGCCTATTTCAAACAACTAGGTATCCAAAATTGTAGAAAACCAAAATCAGGTCTGGCAGTGGGACTCATTCACCACCCATGGTGAATGAGACCACTTTTTAATTTTTGAAGATTCAAAGGTGGAAACTAAAACTTCTTCAATTTGCTCTTTGGTTCCTGATAGATAATCACCTCTGAAAGTCTAATTTTTGAACCTCAAAGTGAGTTTTTGTTAATATTTTTCCTTAGACAATGAAGAGAAGACTTAAACAACTTTGTAACTTGATTCCTAATGATTTCCAAGCTTCCAAGATGGCTAAATCTACAAACACACAAGAATAGAAAGAGAAATGTTGGATGTTAGTGCATGGGGGCTTGCCTTAGTCAAACCCCTTTGTAGGTAATTAAAACAAAATAGAGAAATAATGTAATGAAGCATGTAACAATGGAGTCAATACCTTTCCATGAAGACTAATCTTGAATTTCTACAAAAAAACATGAAGAATATGCCCTTAAATTTCTTACGAAGCTATCTTGATGACTTGCCATGATGAAACCCTAACTTGCTTGACTTGAAGGAGAAGATAGATGATGAATGAATCATAAGAGATGTGTGAATGAGTTAAGAGATATAAATTAGGGTTTAGAGACTTATATTTATAGGAAATTCACCTTATTTTCCTATTAATTGGATCCCTACAACTGACATGAAAGAAAATAAAACTTAAATTTCAAAATTTCCATTCAAAAGTCAAAAATGGCTCAAATGGGACTCATTCGCCGCCTTGGGAAAATTAGTCCCACCTGGAAGGGACTCATTTTCCACAGATGGTGAATTAATCCTAGAGAGACCCATTTGCCAGTTGGGTTGTTGGGGAATGAGGAATTCCAGTTCTTATTTTGATTTCATCGAGTATTTTATCAAATTATGCCTTGGGATTCACAATGTGGGGCAATAGGGTCCTATTAATGATGATGTGAATCTCAATTAGGGCTTGGGACATAGAATTCAATGTGAAAGTGTGATTAAATACACTTTACAACACTAAAATAAGGTCCACATAGCCTAGAAAGGCACAAGAACCAATGTGAATGGGTAAAACACATTACAACACTAGGTTAAAATTAGGTTTAGTTTACAAGCCTTCTATATTAGTGTAATAATGTTATTTAATACATTCTATAATGTTGAATTAAGGGAAGATGGGTTCATTATGTCTAGAGAGGCGTGAAAGTCTTTTACAACACTTTACAACACTTTTACAAGACATTCATAAATGCATGTTATTCAATTTGCAAGGGTCCAAGACCTAATGTGGATGTATAAAACACCTCGCAACACTGAATCAAGGCCTCATTAAGTCCAATTTATCATCAATTATTCCCCAAATCAAGCAAGTTTCCTTTTTTCTATGGTACATTTAGCCCCCACTTTAGTGAGAGGATGAACTTGCTTCAAACTCACTTTAAAGTAGACATTCAAAAGAGGTCCAATCATACCAATAAAAATGGTCTAGGATAACAAATATGAAGGAAGAAATCAAGCCCCTAGGATCTAAGATCCTATGTCAAACTAACATAAGTGCAAGAGGACATCCACAAGGGTGAATGATATGCATAAAATCAAGATACGCAACCATGCAATGGAAAGAACTAGAAGGAAGAGAAAGGAGAAAATGAAAATGTGGATCAAGCTTTGACCGCTTATCCAACACGTTGTGGATTAGATCTAGGTTTTTTTTTCAAATATGCATACTCACTTTGGGGTGATGAAACTCTTGACTGTCTATTGGGTGAGAAGTCTTAAGTATACTCACTTTGGGGCCACAGAACTTCTAGTTGTCTGCGGGGTGCGGAATCCACAAGGTGGCTATGGGGAAAAGTCATTCCTTAGAATGGGATTTCCCACTCAACCATACCAAAATTATACCTCCTGATAACTTTAATAAGGCACCATAATGAAAAATGATTTTCAAGCTCTATGAGGTATGCAAAACTTCATATGCTTGACACTCATCAACAATGTTAATGCAAAATAGTTCAAGGACTGTTCAAAGGGATTTTGCTTAATTCATGCAAGATCTCATCTTAGGGAACATCTTGCTTAATGTTTCCAAGAGAAGATGTGTCAAAAGAAGTATCATGCTCTTGGATGGAATCAAGCCCAATGACTCCACCAAGAAAATGACGCATCATGAGAAGAAAGAAATTGCACAATGAAATGTGAGTGGTGATGTATGCCCCTAATTTAATGTTGTTGTGAACACCAATACTATGAGAAATTGCTTTCAAGTAGAAGAAGGAGAACATGAGAGCTTACTTGGAAAGCCCTATGACAAGTCATATGTTTCCTATAAGCTACGTCATGAAAAAGGTAGTATGTCACATGCAATCCAACTTAAAGCATGTCATCCATATCCAAGGTTGCTCTTATATGTTTATGAAAATTCAATGACTAGCCAAAAGAGGCAACGACAAGTGACATATGAGGACAAGGCTACTAAACCCCTTGCCCCCACTGAGTGTAGGACAAAGGTGAACCGATTGATAAGATGCATGTGTGATTGAAAATTATTATCAATTAGAGGAATGAGGTGCCCCCATAGAAGGAAGAATACCAAACTCTTGAAAATGTTGGATTTTACTACTCAAAGCCTTAGATTCATTATTGGAGTGACCATGAACTCTATGATATGCACAAAATGATGTCTTGTAATAAAATTTCTTTCGAGTTCGTGGAGGGAGAGTAATCAAGTGATCTTGGAGAAGTCTCAACAAGATTCCCTCTTGATCAATGGTAGAGGGTGGTCTAATGGTTTGCTTGAAAGAAACATTTGGCTTAATATGAGGTGTCATATCTTCGTAAGACTCTTTACATTACAAGAGGTTATAAAATCTAATGAATTAAAATTAGTAGTTTCTTGCGAGATGACATTGAAATTAAGAAAATAGTTCATTGTTTGTTTGATTGCTTGCAAAGAAGAACAACCAAGACCACTAGTGTCTATCAATTTGGGATGTTTTATAGTTAAGGTTGAATTAGAAGAATGTGATGTGAGAGTGTTGGAATTGATTAAGGCTTGGAAATTTCTATCAAAGGGCAATAACCAAGACCATGAGTGGTTTGTTGTGTGATAGGGTCTATAGGGTGGCAAATACCTTGTTCATTAGCACCACATCCTTGTCCACTATAGCCAAGTTGTTTCATAAGCTCATACGGGTATGTACAGGATCATGATGGGCCAAAAAGTGGCAATATGATGGGTGTGTGGCTGACGACTATTGTTTTACCCAAAATTGATGAAACAAAAAGGGTTTTTAAAGGATATTTTCAGCTTTCCACCAATATAAATTATGCTTTACTTTTAATTTAATAAGTAATTATTATTCATTTTCTATTCAAATTACGACTAAAGTCTTAATTGATAGGTTGATTGAAAAACATCTATAGCTTTCAAACGGTATCACATTTTTTGAATCCAAAACATGCGTCACATTCTATGCTTCAGATACTATAGGATTAAAAAATGAAAATTTGAATTTCATGAAGTTTTGACCAAGTTATGGTGGTTAGACATACGATTTTTTATGTTTTTTAAAAATTTGTAATAAAAAATTCATAATTAATTATTTACTTGGAAAAAAATTACAAAAAAATATGCATCACATCGGGGAATGAGTCCTCTACTTATAGCTAAAATATTATAAGAAAATATTATCATTTTATTGTGGTTAGGGTGGTTAGACAAACACCTAATTCTTATTTTTTCTTTGAAATTTAGGTACCACTGCACTAAAATTTCAAATTTTCACCAAATAATTTTATTTTTTTTAAACAAACCTATTAGTTTAGAAACTAAATTCAATTTTCTACAGATTATATTCTTACATATTTTTGAAATAATATAGATAAATTATTCAAATTTTTACATCAAGTTGCCTAACTCTGATTTTTCTAAATTTTTTGCCACTTAAGGGCCTATTTTTTCCATGATGATCTTGAACATACCCATACCATTTTCCATAAATATTTTTCATTGATTTTTGATTGGTTGGTGGTTGGTGATAAGCATTTTCAAAGGTGGCCATGTAGTGTGTTTCGTTGTCTAAAGTGGTTGAGGTGGATTTTTTTGAAGAGAGGTCTACTTTTTTGTTTCCACTATGTGAATCTTTGAGTATGATTTTGTACCCGCCCATGAATTCATGTTCAAAATAAAAGGAACCCCAATCATCTCCTAATAGATATGTGACTATTTCAATATATTTTTCTTTGTTACTCTATTGTTCAAGTTCCACTGGTGTAGTTGATGTTGATGTGTTTAAGGAATTTACTTTGTTCTTTTCAAGTTGTAAGACACTATCAGGTTCAATATCAGCATGAAGTGTTTGGACAATGTTGTTGTAGATGTATTTCATTTTGTGATGAAGAGTGAAAGGAACACCTTTCATTGCATGAATCCACGGTCTGCCTAAGATAAGATTACATGAAAGTTCATAAGGAATAACATGGATTGGTTTATTTGAGGTAACCAATCCAATGGTAAGAGGTATAATGATCACCCCTAGTGGTTTCTTTTCAACATTTACAAATCCCTTAATAGATAAAGAATCAGGTTGAATGGTTGATTGATCAATTCCAAGCCTAGCCAGAAGGGTCACACTACACACATTAAGGGTAGAACAAGTATCTACAAGAGTTCTCTTTATCCATTTTCATTTTTTTGTGTTATGATCATGAAAGCTTCATTTTGTTTTTGCATGTCCAATGAGGGGAGTTTTCTTTGGTGGGATGTCATTGTTTAATTCATGAATGATGATTGCTATGTCATTTGGTTGCATATTAGAAGAGACAAGAAATTGTTGTAAGGTTGTTTGGATCATGTTGTGATAGTGAGGGGAGGCTTGAATAAGGTCCCACAATGATATCTTAGCAAGAGTATTCTTAAGTTTCTCAACAAGATCATACTCCTTTCGACCTAGCAAGAAAGGGTTAGGTAGGATAGGATTAGGAAAAGGTAAGGGTGTCAGGGTTGGTTTTGGTGGTTGTGGATTGGTTCGAGTGTTAGACGTATGAGCAATGGTATAATGACTCAGTTGCTACAAAACATTATTCTTAGGAGGGTAAAGGAAAATTTCAAGTTTATTTGGAGTTTTTTGTTTGTGTGGAGGTGGTTAGAGAATTAGACGGTTGTTAGGATGTCACATGGGGTATGTATGAGATCCATTGATCAAGGGGGATCTAATGGACACTTGCACATTCATAACCTCAGCGGTCTTGGGTTGATGTATCTCTAATAAAGGGAAATAAAGAATCACTTGTTTATTAGTGTTATCATTTTCTAGCACCATGATATTCACCCTAGAAGGAGATTTTGTAGAAGAACTATAAATCAATTTTTTTTGACATTCAAAGATTGGTTCTTCTAAAATGACTACATCGCAAGTAGGGGAATGATCAATGGTTGAATTCATGTGTTTACCAATAGTGGGGAAATGAGGGGAAGACTCTATTTGATTTCAATATTTCCCTAAGGTCTCATTCTCATGCTCCATATTATCTACCCTACTAGGAGAGCTTGTAATATGTTCATTCAAGGTGAAAGTTTGTAAAGTAGCTTCATCACAAGTGGGGAAGGCATCAAGACAAGGACCACTATGGTTTTCAAATAGATTTTCCCAAATGGAAGGATCATTAGGGAAGGAAGAATCAATGGTTTCATGATTCTTAATAGGAATATCGTCTAACACCAACCTATCCTCTTTATGTCAAGGAGGGATATTAGGATATGTACAAGTTTGATTGTCATGGTTATGGAGACTAGGCAAGGTGATGTTTAGAAATGTTTCTATGATCTCATGTTCTTGTTGTTTAATATCTTCCAAAGGGGAATGAGGAAATAGACAATCAAGACCCTCAATGCCCGTAACTTCCTTCACCAAGATACCTTCGTCACTAATAGGAGAGGTATCGAGAGAAGAAAAAGTATGCTAGTTATGATTGTCAACACCTCCATTCGCACCAATGGGTAATGTAATGGTTTGGTCAAATCTATGACTATCATGCTCCTCATTTTTGTAATCAAAATTGAACTCATAAGAGGGAATATTGTGCTTATGAAATCCATGTTTAACCAAATCAAAGACACATCTTTTGAAAAATAAAATGTTATGCAAAAGTAAATCAAGTGCAATGGAATGATTTATATGCAATTTTTAGATGTAAAACAAAGTGAGTTGTTGATTACAATATGCAATAATTTGAAAAATGAAATGTCAGAGATGTAAATGTGAAATTAAACAATGCATGAAATGAGATAATTTAAGTTAGATCTAATAAATGCATGTTACAGAAAATCAGCTAACTCATACAGGTAGGTAATGGCACCAAATAGAAGCTTAAAAATAGGGTTCTTAGTTCTATAAAGGGAAGTTTCAGGGGTGAAAAGGGATTGATTCACCCAAGGTGGTGAATGAGTCCTAGTATGGACTTTTTTTAGAATTTTCAAAAAATATTGAGTGATCTTTATGTTGTCTAAGTTCTATGATGCAGACCTAAGTTTAAAATGTAGAATTTTAGAAAATTTAAATGAATTTAAATGCCAAAAATGCAACCTAAATGCAGTTTTCATGAATGAAAAATTTGAAACCTAGAATGCAAATGAATCCATGAAAACCCTAATGAAAGATAAATACAAGGCTAGATCAATTATGAAGGAATCCAAGTTATAAACTTATTTGAAAAGCAGGTTCACTAAAATGAACCATAGATTTTAGGTCTATGTACTTCTCTTACACTCTTAGGGTTTTTCACCTAAAAGGAGAGAGATGGGCCAAAAATCTAAGTGGTTCACTCAAAATAATGTAAGTATGATGAAATTATGCCTAAATGTAATTATCTATATTCATAAAACTAGTAAAATCTATTGATTATTAAGTGAAAACTATTGAAATGCAACTTGATCAAAAACACATTGTGTAATGCAAAAACACCTACAAATGAAAGTAAACTACAACATAAATGAATGAAACTGAAGAAGTGCACCTATAAACTTTATGGAAACTTGAAATTACTTTTGAAATTCTATTAATCCTAATTTTTAGGCATGGTGGGACTCATTCGCCATTCTGGACGAATTAGTCCCAAATCTAGGAAACTGTTCCAGAGCCTGTTTCAGACAAATGGATATCCAAAATTGTAGAAAACCAAAATCATGCTTGGTAGAGGGACTAATTTTCTACCCATGGTGAATGATTCCACTCTTGAATTTCTAAAGATTCAAAGGTGGAAACTAAAGTCTTCAGTCTGCTCTTCAGTTCCTGGTAGATGTCTGCCTCTAAAAGTCTAATTTATGAACCTCAAAGTGAGCTTTTGTTGATATTTTTCCTTAGACAATGAAGAGAATACTTAAAAACTTTTCAACTTGATTCCTAATAATTTCCAAGCTTCCAAGATGCCTAAATCTACAAACACACAAGAGGAGAAAGAGAAATGTTGGATGTTAGGGCATGGGGGTTTTCCTTGGTCAAACCCCTTTGTAGGTAATTAAACCAAAATAGAGAAATAATGTAATCAATCATGTAAAAATTGATTCAATACCTTTCGATGAAGATTGATCTTGAATGTTTGCAACAAAACATGAAGAATCTACCTTTGAATGTCTTAGGAAGTTATCTTGATGACTTGCAATGATGAAACCCTAACTTGCTTGACTTGAGGGAGAAGATAGATGATGAATGAATGATAAGATATGTGTGAATGAGTTAAGAGATGTAAATTAGGGTTTAGAGACTTATATTTATAGGAAATTCACCTTATTTTCCCATTAATTAGATCCCAAAGGCCGACATGAAAGAAAATAAAACTTAAAATCCAAAATTTCCTGCTCAAAAGTAAAAAATGGCCCAAATGGGACTCATTCACCACCTTGGGCAAATAAATCCCACCTGGAAGGGACTCATTTTCCACAAATGGTGAATTAGTTCCAGAGGGGCCTATTTTCCAGTTGGGTTGTTGGGGAATGAGGAATTTTAGTTTTTATGTTGATTTCATTAGGTATTTGATCAAATTATTCCTTGGGATTCACAATATGGGGCAATAGGTGCCTATTAATGATGATGTGAAGGTCAATTAGGTCTTGGGTCATAGAATTCAATGTGAAAGTGTGATTAAAGACAATATACAACTCTAAAATAAGGTCCACATAGCCTAGAAAGGCACAAGAACCAATGTGAATGTGTAAAACACATTACAACACTAGGTTAAAGTTAAGATTAGTTTACAAGCCTTCTATATTAGTGTAATAATACTATTAAATATATTTTATAATGTTGAATTAAGGGAATATGGGTTCATTAATTCTAGAGAGGCGTGAAAGTCTTTTACAACACCTTTACAAGACATTGATAAATGCATATTATTCAATTTTCAAGGGTCTAATACCTAGTGTGGATTTGTAAAACACCTCACAACACTAAATCAAGGCCTCGTTAAGTCCAATTTATCATCAATTATTCCCCAAATCAAGCAAGTTTCTTTTTTTCTATGATACACATACATACATACATACATGTCATACAAGGACACATACATACAAACATACAAATATATATACATACATTTAATAGACTATAATTTAACACAAAGCAAGACATAACATGAGTACATTATAATTCGCTCGCGTTATGTCTTGATTAGACAAGTCTTGGGCACAAACTCAAAAAAAATGTCAAAACTATGAAATAACGCGAGCACATTATAATGCGCTCACATTAAGACCTAGTTAGGATGTGTAAAACACCTCACAACACTAAATCAAGGCCTCATTAAGTCCAATTTATCATCAATTATTCCCCAAATCAAGCAAGTTTCCTTTTTTCTATGATACGCATGCATACATACATACATGTCATACAAGCACACATACATACAAAAATACAAATATATATACATACATTTAATAGACTAGCATTTAACACAAAGCAAGACATAACACAAGTACATTATAATTCACTCGCGTTATGTCTTGATTAGGCAAGTCTTGGGCACAAACTCAAAACAAATGTCAAAACTATGAAATAATGCGAGCACATTATAATGCTCTCACATTATTTCTTTCTTTGGGAATCCCAAAACCTTATGCTTGGTATTTGGTTTGGAATACCAACCCAATGGTTTGGATTTCCTTCCCAACATCCAAAGATGTGTTTTTTGCAAATTCTACAATATTTCACATAATCGTGTTCATGCTAAACATCAGGTTTGCACATGCTTCAAGGTCAAAAAAATCGAACACCTGGGTAATGTTAGGCTCTCTCTTAGCTATCTAAAAATGTATTTTTTTTTACATTTTGATAATGTTAAGCCTTTTATCTATAATTTATTTTGTTTGTGTCATTCTTTTGGAAAAACCCATGTTTGGAATTTTTAATTTATAAATTATCTGTTCATCAAAATTTCAAATAAATTACATTTTTAGAAATTATACTCCATTCTACACATATTTAAAAAAATTATTTTCAATTATTTTTCAAAATTTATAGGGGTAGTCCAACCAAAAAAAAAAATTTAGGAAGTTTCCACTTTGAAAATTAGTAAAAAATTAAATTTTCATTAAAAATTACCAGAAAAAATAGGCATAAACTACATGCTATTAGATAATTTCTCATTGAATCAATTTTAAAAATTAAAAAAAAAAATTATCCTTTTGAGGTATCCACAAAAGTTGCTATGTTATATTTTTTGACAAAAACAACATTTTTTGTGGCTCCCTCTTTTCAACCCCTTAATATCTACTATTTTCAAAAAAAAAATGAGTAGTTTAGAAAGTAGACTTAGAGCACTACGATCCTTTTTTTTGTTGCATATAAAAATTTTGAGTGTAACTATCCTCAATTTCATGTCCAAGGTTAGCATTTCCTGATTTTAGAAAAAAGTGGCCACTTAAGACCCCTTTTTGGGCCCCCATATTTTTTCACATATCCCATGGAGGATGAAAACTTTTCAATACTTATAATTATAGGTACTCATTCAAAATTTATGAAGTGTTAGTCATATCCACTCAAAAAATTGGAACCAAATTCTAGAATCATTATCTAATGTGCATAATTAAATCAACAAAATGGTGTCTCACCATCATGATACTTAATTGTTTGATTCTACTCTAGAATAAATCAACCATATGGTACCATCTCATCTATCTATCAAGTATTATAAACTTATGGAAGTTACAATTTATGTTTCCAAATAATAATTATCCCTTAATGCTAATAGTCCTCAAATCTAATGAGTTTTGGGGGAATTACATCTCAATCATAAAAAAATCAATAAATGGATTATCTCTAAATGTGGCATTGACATGATTGCCTACATGTCCAATCAATAATTTGGCCAATAAGAGTAGTCTCCAAATATATTTGAGACAATTTTATATCATCATTGAAATTAATTAAAACAACATGTTAGAGTTCACATTTGCATCCAAATATTAAACTCTAAATAAAAAATAAACATTAATTATAGTAATACTACTCCAAACAAACACACACACTCTTCTAGTGTAAACAAAAAAAATCATCTTGTGCAAACATAGGCATAGCCAACTCAAATAGGTGAAAAATTAGGAGGACCATGTACATATATAAGTTATCCAAAAATTGTAATCATCAATATAAGAAATGATTAGGTGAATCTAAAATACTAAAGTGTAAGATAAATGCTAGAACATAAACAATTTTAATTAATGGGAAATAAAGTACACTTATCAGTGATTTTTTTAGTGGCTAATATTTTCCAATTGGCTAATAGTTGAAATTTGAGAATCCAAAATTGGCTAGTAGTTCGAGCATGATGAGCACTATAACGTAATTCTATCACTCTAAAAATCTTGAACTTAGGTTTGGGTTAGGCAAACTTTTTTTTGGAGTCGATACTTTTCCTCAGAAAAATTTGTTTCTGAGGATGGCAGTGTAGCTCTAGGATGACAATGTGATGCGCTAGCATCTCTTGGGTGTATTAGCATCTGTATAGTTAGAAAATATTTAACACAATACAAACTACCTAAAAACTAACTAACATCCTAGCTAGTTCATTTTGACAAGAAAATAGAATGATAAAGTATGAGAAATAGAGATGAAGATAAAGAAAGTAAATGAAAGCTAAGGTGATGAAGATAATCTCACAAAAGCACCTATTCACCAGCTAGCTCCACACATACATTCACCTACACACAAGCAAGAAGGGGAAAATTATTGGGGTTGTATAGGGGCCTACCTCACTCAAACCCTCATTTTGGCGTTTCCATCACCACGAATAGCCAGAATGCAATTGAGTGGAATATGCGATAAAGGAAAGAAAAGAGAGAAATACACACTATAAAACAATACAATGCTACCCAACCAAAACACAAAGGAGATTTCAATGAAATGTTACCACCTCCACCCAAAAGCTCACTAGCCAATGGAGGAGATATGGACTTGGAAAACTCACTAGAGCCACGACTGTGATGAAGGGAGCTCTCGCAAGACTCCAATCCCACACTTCTATGGCTTGCTTCACACTTGCAATGTGGAGTTGATGGATTTTTGTTGCTGCAATGGAGTGTTGAAATGTTTCTTGAGAGTGAAGTGAATGCCAAAGAGTGAGATTGAAGTGTTAATAGATGTGAAAAAGGGATGAATTGAGTGAAGAATGAATGAATTTGAAGGAGAATGAAGAAGAATCTGCCATTTTCAGGGTTGGTTGTTCAAAGAGGGACATTACAAATTGACCCCAATCAGGTGTGTAACACCTCTTCCAACTTCAGACACGAGAATCCATCAAGGATGGCAGCATGCCGTATAGATGTCCACACATTGTGCATGTGTCCCTGACAAATATTCTCTCACCAACACAAAGGATAGATTCCAAGTGAACAGAAGGCAGTTGGGTGATGTGGAATTTTGCCTTTAGATTTGATTTTATAAGGTGAGGGTGTGTAGAAGGGGAATTTTCATAAAGGGTGCAAATTCACTGGGTGAATCCATAATAGTGGTTTACAATTTCATGGAGGAAGGAAAATCCATTTTTTTGTTATTCCACTAGCTCAAGGGGTTCGGTTGAACTATCATGTTCGAATGAATCCTTTCAGATGTTTGATTGAACCCTATGGTTCAAGCGAACTACCAGTTCGAGCAAACCCTATAGAAGTCAATGAAAAGGTAATAATTAAAGGGGTTCGAGCGAACCTATTTTTGGCCAAACCCTTTTGAAATAGGGCTCTTTAAAAATATTCATACATCAGTGTCAAATGAACATGAACCGATAATGAACAAATTGGTGAAGGTGAAAAAAAACTTTGAGTGAACGGAAAATGACAACTTCTTGAAAAGTTTATCAACATGCACCACTATATCAACCTCGACCTCCATAGCTCACCAATTTGGTATTCTTTTTGGGGATATGTTGATTTAAAATTGCATTTGTTTGAAATTTTGAAAACCCTAAATGTGATCAAAGAAATCCATTTTGTGCTATCATTTTACCATAGGATTCCATGAGACCAAATTTTTCATTTAAAATGAAGGAAAATTCCATGAGACCAAAATTCCAAACAAATTTGATATTTAATTTTGAATATACCCTGTTTCAAAGCTCCCATTTTGGCTCACAAAGGGTGAAGGATGTGGAATTTGGCTTTACAACTGTGAATTGCATTTGCTTGAAAGTTTCTAAAGCCTTTTCAACAAATCCAATTGCTCTACAATTTGGCTTTACAGCTACCAATTGCATTTTCTTGAAAGTTTCTAAAGCCTTTTAAACAAACCCATTTTGTAAAATTTGGCTTTACAGCTGCCAATTGCATTTGCTTGAAAGTTTCTAAAGCCTTTTAAACAATACCCATTTTGTAAAATTTGGATTTATAGATACCAATTGCATTTGCTCAAAAGATTCTAAATCCTTTAAAACAATACCCATTTTGCAACAAAATTTGGTTTTACAACTTTGAATTGCATTTGCTGAAAGTTTCTAAAGCCTTTTAAACAAACCCATTTTGCAACAAAATTTGGATTTACAGTTGCCAATTGCATTATCTTGAAAGTTTCTAAAGCCTTTTAAACAAACCCATTTCACAAAATTTGGGTTTACAACTACCTTTTAAACTTCCCTCTTCGCAATATCCTCAAATTATATAATAATCAAATCCCAAAAGAGGAAACCCCTCTTCTTAACCTTTATTTTTTGCTAAATAAGTTGAATCTAATATATATTGCTTGAACTAATGGATTTTTAACATGTTGAACCATTTATTCAAAGAAAAGAAGAGAGTCCACAAAGGAATTTTGAGTAAATAAGGTAATTTTTAACTTATAAAATGTGGTAACTCTTAGATATTTTCCTCACCAAAATATCTCTCCAAATTTAAATCTAAATGCGCATCCAAAAAAATACAAATTCATAACTAAATTTAATTCAAAAAGTGGGCCATCTATGGCCTTCTATAAACTTCTCAAAGATGTCATTCCCATAAATGATAAATTAAAAGTTAAGTTATGACCTACACCAAAATGACATGAAATTATCTTTCTAAGATGTCATATTTGCATAAATCCCTCAAAGAAATTTTTTAACTAATTTTAAACACTCAAACAAATACATATATATGAATATACTTCACTTATAAATTCTTGGAATATATCAATCCATCACAATTAAAATCTTAGACATCATGCATAATATTTTTGATGTATTCACAAAGCACCTAGGGTCTCATAAGACTTGAGTAGGTGAATACCAATATGCATATATCTAATGGTGGGGTAAATGGAGGAGGATTAGGAGTAAGTTCATATATATCTATTACTTATTTTGCAATCCAATATATTGGTTAGAGAGGTTGCATTTGAATAGGAGTGAAGATAAGGTCTATTAAAATATGACTCACCATCTTCTCTATTCTTAGGATTTTGGAGTATATCAAAATATCCAACCTATATTTCATTGTCGATCTCAACCAATCTTTGCTTCAACTTCCAAATCATCCACACAATCCTCCCTGAAATATTCAATATGTGAAACATAATTATGAGGAAGATACAAATAATCCTTGACATAGCTTTTTGTATCAAAGGATAATATGGTTCTATAATTTTAAACTATTTCCAATTTTGAAATCAAAATACAATCAATTATCTATTTAATCTCAATAATCATAATTTTAAGGAAAACATAAATTACTTGAATCTTTTTAAGGTCTCTCATTTAGATTCTACTTACTCTAACTTAAATTTAAAAAACAACATTAAAATCCACATAACAAATTTCAAAGACATAATATTATTACAATATTATTTAAAAATCTAATTGTAATGAACATATTATAGTAATAAATATTCAAATTTTAAATCTATGAAAATATATAACCAAATGATCCTTAGTTTCCATATATCATTTGTGATGAGAATGTTGAATATTATATTTTTTTAGGCCAATCTTTAGGCACTAATTCACCATTGTTAAAATGATTCTTAGTTTATTCATTGTTTTTTTCAAGGTTATAAATTTTTACAATTCCTATTAAACCAAACTCAAAATAATTGTATAGATTAAGATTCTTGTCTTTATCCTACATTTGGGTCATGTTTGATTAGATTTACTATCATATTTAGAAGTTGTATTTTGTTATTATATATTTTTTAACATATATAAAATGTATGGTTGGATTAGTGAGATGTTTATAACAAGTATACAATACATGAAGTCAAACTTTTTTAGATTGATTCTTAATAAATTAGGAATAACAATTAAATTTATAGTTTTATGCAATTACCTTAAGTATAAATTGTTTGATGGTAGAAAATTTATACATATAAAAATATGATAAATGTGTGATTATTTTTCTTTCCAATCTATAAATTTTTGATGTGCTTAGCTATATAATTGAGATGATTCACTCATAATGTAATGATAAAATTAATCCTCATATGGAGGATTTTATATTATCTTCCATTAAATTCATCCTCTTTATGAGATTATTATCGAATATTGATATTCTAGTGTGAATTCTTAATTTTAGACATACTTAACTAGATAAATTTAAGTTCAATGAAGGCAATAGAACTTTTTTTCACTTACATAATCCTATCTTGAAGTTCATTTATGTTAACAACTATTAAATTAGATTATTTTTATACTAATTATTTTCAAATAATTTTACACTAATCTTTTTTTTTAGATTGCTCCTCCCTGATCTAGCTATGCATTTTTCTTATTCTTTCTTTCATTGTTTCATTTAAATTTTGAATCATTTAAGGATGTTATGTTATATATTACAGTTGTCTTCTAATTCTTTATAAATTTTTCAACCCTCGCATGGTCTAAATAATTTTACATTCAATAATCATGTCTAAAGTACATTATATACCCAACTCTTCCCCCATTTAACACACTCATAAACCTTGTTACTAATCTCATTCGAAGAAGTGGAACAACCAATATTAGAGGGATCCTCGTCCATGGGTTTTTTATCTTTGTTCTTGACACTGAGATCCACCACATGTTTAGGTGGTTATCAATAGAATTAATCATTTTAGCAAACATAGGATAGACAAGGGACCCATCAATCTAGGCTTTAGTACTGTTCTAGAAATAGTAGAACTAGAAGCTAGAATCCTAATAATGATATCCTTTGGATAATACACAATTTTTCCTTTTGAAGGGATTAGCAAACACTTATTGGATGGGTTTTATTTCCCCTTCGCCACATTTTGATTAGGATTAAGAATTGAAATAATAAAATTCTCAAATTGGTATAAGAAAAAAATAAGCCCTTAGTGGAGGGGAGCTCATTTTTTTCCGATGTGCAACTCTAATAATAGATTTCTTAAATTACATGAGTAAATGAAAAGGGAAGCTAACAAGTCACATGCATCTAAGATTATTTATAAGATAAAAGTGATAGGATAAACAACATTTATAGTTTCCTTCTAGGATGAAATAAATAATCAAGTAGAAACATTTATATACTTATGAGGAAATCATCTATATGTTCCTTCCTCTTTTATTTACTTTCTTTATGAGACTTCAAGCCCTTCATGGATAAACCACTTGTAGTAGCAATACCTTCCTCAATGGCTTTAAAGGTTAACCTTCTTACTTTTTAACCAAAATTTTAATAACATTCAATTTTGTGTAATTTATGGAGCACTATTATCATTTTAATTCAAAATAATGTAAGAAATTTATATAAATTTAAAAATTTAAAAATCCTAAAATAATAGTTTTAAATTAATTGAAAACATGGTTGGACCCCTCTAATTTTGTGGAACTATTTCTTAAAAGCTATTTTAGTTGAATTTTATATAATAGGCAAAGGAAGCCACATATGGCACTAAGACCTTCCTTGATGGTCTTTACTAGGAAATTTTTAATTTCATTCATAGGTCAAGGTATTTTAAACAAAAGTTGTGTTTGTAAAAAGGTATTTGGTACAAACTCCCAAAAAAATTAATGCTATATGTTTATGCTATTAACACATGAAATTTTGGGCCTTAAAATAGCCACATCATCCCCGTATTTTAATACAAATGAGACATTAAGGCTTTATGTCACTTATAATAGATCT
The DNA here is from genome assembly GCA_007258455.2 of Sequoia sempervirens. NCBI lineage: Eukaryota > Viridiplantae > Streptophyta > Pinopsida > Cupressales > Cupressaceae > Sequoia > Sequoia sempervirens. Next base: position 110,143,243 of record VDFB02049217.1, on the reverse strand, counting down.
ACTATTCTTAAATTATTTGATATAGCTCCATTTAGATCAATCCATATATCCTAATTTCTATCAAATCATAGGGTGTCAATTTCAATAATTACACAATGAAGCACATATGATTTTTCATTTGCTAGCAGAGGGTTATCTTATTATGCCATTAAAATAAAATATGCCCCATCTTGTAACTCCAAGAACATGGTAATTGATAATAAAAAGTAAAAGGTTTTCTTTTATTTTTAAGTATAAACATTTAATTAACTAATTGCAAAGATTCCCTAAGTAACGCGATGACACATTACTTGAAAATCCCATAGACGACAATAGTATTTAACATAGCATGTATTTAACTCACATAAACTTAAAAGTATACATTGAATAACATTTAAAATTACATCAATGAAGTATAATGTACATAAAGGATTCTTTCTTACATTGCATTTGAAATAACATTACAATACTCATTTTCCAAATGAGGTAGGTCAAAAAAATGTTTACAATTACATATTACAAATGTTCACCTC